>JAXLNO010001581.1:0-35317 GCA_038087875.1 Malacoraja senta | reverse complement strand
GATATTTTACGCCAGCTCCAACCGTATCCCACCACTAGTCACGTCTTCCCATCTCCACCCCTTTCCACCTTCCGCAGAAACCGTTCCCTCCGCAACTCCCTGGTTAACTGGTTCCTTCCCACCCAACCACCCCCTCCCCAGGTACCTTCACCTGCAGGAGATGCAACATTTACCCCTATACTCCTCCTCCTTGAATCTGTCCAACACCCCAACAGTCCTTTCAGATTAGGCAAAGGTTCACTTGCACCTCCTCCAACCTCATCTACTGTATCCGTTGTTCACGATGTGGACCTTTTACATCGGCGAGACCAGACATACATGGGGCGATCGTTTAGCTGAACACCTTCGCTCAGTCCGCCTGAACCTGACTGATCTCCTGGTTGCTAAACACTTAATTCTCCTTCCCATTCCCACTGACCTTTCTGTCCTAGGTCTCCTCCATTGTCAGTGAGGTTAAACACAAATTGGAGGAACAGCATCTCATATTTCTCTTGGGCAACTTACAGCCCATTGGTATGAATATTGATTTCTCTAACCAAGTAATCCCGGCATTCCCTCTCTCTCTATCCTTCCCCCACCCAAGTGGCACCAGCTTCTCGTTTTCACCCAACAAACAGCTAACAATGGCCTGTTTCCTTACTTTTTGCACATCTTTCATTCATTGTTCTTTATCTCTCTACATCATCGTCTATATCTCTCCTTACCCTTTTCCCTAACTAGTCTGAAGAAGGGTCTAGAACCAAAGCGTCACCCATTCCTTCTCTCCAAAGATACTGCCTGTCCCGCTGAGTTACTCCACCATTTTGTGTCTATCTTCGGTTTAAACCAGCATCTGCAGTTCCTTCCCACACAATTCAAGTTTGCCTGCAGTTCCCCGATTTGTGCAGAATCCTAACTCACATTTTGGGTCTTGGTTTGACATCCACATTGTGGTCCATATGATTCCCAGCTCCTTGACATATTCATCACCGTACCACACCAGCAACTCGCAGTGAGGAGGAACCGGCTTGCAGGTCCTGTAGTAAATGTTGCCCCGGTGCTGGAAGGCAACAAGGTTCTGTTCCTCCACATTTCTGGCACAGTTGACAAATCTGGAACACAGCAAGCAGAGATAGAGGGGACAACAGTCACTTACAATTATAAGTGAACACAGAATGTAAAGTATATTAATAAAGTCTGTAGAATGACATGTCCCCAGCCATGTCCCAAATTCAACCTTAAATATTGTACACACTTTGTCAGCTCTCTGCTGAAGGAACCTTGGAGGTAGACAAAAATGCTGGAGAAACTCAGCGGGTGAGGCAGCATCTAAGGAGTGAAGGAAATAGGCTATGTTTTGAAACCCTTCTTCAGACTGATGTGAGGGTGGGGGGGGGGGCTGGAAGAAGAAAGGAAGAGGTGGAGCCAGTGGGCTGAGGGAGAGCAGAGGAGGGGAGGTGAAAGTAAGAACTACCAGAAATTAGAGAAGTCAATGTTCATACCGCTGTGGTACAAACTGCCCAAACGAAATATGAGGTGCTGCTCCTCCAATTTACGGTGGTCCTCACTCTGGCCATGGAGGAGGCCGAGGACAGAAAGGTCGGATTCGGAATGGGAGGGGGAGTTGAAGTGCTGAGCCTCCGGGAGATCAAGTTGGTTAGTGCGAACCGAGCGGAGGTGTTGGGCGAAGCGACCGCCAAGCCTACGCTTGGTCTAACCGATGTAGAGCAGCTGACACCTAGAACAGCGGATGCAATAGATGAGGTTGGAGGAGGTGCAGGTGAACCTCTGCCGCACCTGGAAAGACTGCTTGGGTCCTTGAATGGAGTCAAGTAGGGAGGTAAAGCGACAAGTGTAGCATTTCTTGCGGGTGCAAGGGAAAGTGCCAAAAGAGAGGGTGGTTCGGGTGGGAAGGGACAATTTGACCAGGGGGTTACGGAGGGAGCGGTCTCTGCGGAAAGCAGGCAGGGGATGAGATGGTAAGATGTGGCGAGTGGTGGGGTCACGTTGGAGGTGGTGAAAATGATGGAGGATTATTTGTTGTCCGTGACGGCTGATAGGGTGGAAGGCAGGCACGTGCCGTGAGTGATTACTCAGGGTAGGCAGTCAGTCGGCTTTAAAAACCCCAACTTAAACCGCGCATGCGCAGATTGTTCTCTCCGTAAAAATAAAAAATAAAAATAAAGACAGTAACAATTCAATTTGCCCAAGGCTTCCAAGTCTCCTTTATTCTGAATTACTGAATGGGTGGGGGGTGAAGGGTGATGACAGGTGGAGAGATGGTGGGAAAAACGGGAGCAGCGGTGCTGGCTTGAAGGGCCGAATGGCCTACTCCTGCACCTATTGTCTATTGTCACACCGGGACAAGTTGAATCAGTTGTCATCTTATTGAATGACAACAATTGTTCAAGGGACCAATTGGGGGGGAGTCTGACCAGGGGTGAAGTTGCTGGGAGGGCAGGAGCATTGCGAAGGAGGGGGTCGGGGATAATGCCAGTAACTCACTCACTCACCGCTGCCTCGGCGCTCTGGATGCGTAGCCACCGCATTGTGGCCGGGAAGGGAAGCAGCTCGGGTGGCTGCGTACGGCCCGCCGGGACCCGACAGCAGAACTGGCCGCCACTTCAGCTCCTTCTGCCGGCCCGCTCACCTCCGGCAGCTCTCCGTCTGAACACCTCTCACCTGTCGCTCGCCGACTTCGCTCATGTCAGCCGCTTCAGCAAACCCTTAAATTCCCACAGCCGAGTAACCTCAATCGTGCTGTCGGAATTTAAGGATTTGCAGGAAGCGGCTGACATGAGTGAGGCCGGCGAGCGGCAGGAGAGAGGTTTTCAGACGGTGAGATGCCAGAGGTGAGGGGGGGCCGGCAGAAAGAGCTGAGGTGGGGGCCGGTTCCGCTGTCCGGCCAAGCGGCCACTCGCAGCCACGTGCCTGGCTTCCACCCTACCGAGCTGCTTCCCTCCCCGGCCTCAATGCGGTGGCTCCGTGCAAGGAGCGTAGCAAGTGGGCTACTAGCATGATCCCGATCCCCTCCTTCACAATGCTCCTGCCCTCCCCGCAACTTTACCCCGGGCCAGACTCCCCAAACGCTGTGAAAGGAATCGCCCCCCACCCCGGGAAATACGGTATTTAAAAACATATAGCACCAAGAAATGTACTTACCACATTATCGGTACACGAACTCCTTTCTTCTCTCTTTGTTTCCTAAGATACACTTAAGAAAATGGCAATCCATATTTGAAAAAAACGCGCCAAGAAACTAGCGCTGCGCATGCGCAGTACTGCAAAGGCAGAATTTCAGCTGCCTTCAGCCCCGCTTGTCATTGACGGCTTGAAGCAGCGCTGACGGCACGTGGGCTGCACAGACCTTCGCATGTTGCAAGTGCTGCGGATGAAAGGCACGGAGAATTATGCCTACCCAAGAGATCGATCTCTTAGATTGGCATAATTCTCCCATGCCTTTACTATGTATATTTAGTAATTACCATTATATAATTTTAGTCAGGGTAGGCAGTGCCGATCTTGCCTACCCCGACGGCACATGCCTGGTGGAAGGTGAGGACAAGGGGGACTCTGCCCTTGTTACGAGTGGGGGGATGGGGAATGAGTGCAGAGCTACGGGGTATAGAAGAGACCCTGGTGAGAGCCTCATCTATAGTCGAAGAGGGGAACCCCCGTTCCCTAAAGAATGAGGACATCTCCGATGCCCTGGTTTGGAACACCTTATCCTGGGTGCAGATGCACCATAGACGGAGGAATTGGGAGTAGGGGATGGAGTCCTTACAGGAAGCAGGGTGGGAAGAAGTGTAGTCCAGATAGTTGAAATGATTGAAGTCAGAGAGTTCTGCATGGGTGCAGGGGGTAGCACCAAAGCAGTCGTCGATGTAGCGGAGGTAGAGTGCGGGCATAGGGCCCTGGTACGTCTCGAACAAGAATTGTTCGACATACTCTACAAAGAGGCAGGCATAGCTGGGGCCCATGCGCGTGCACATAGCTACGCCTTGTATTTGGAGGAAATGGGAGGAGTCAAAGGAAAAGTTGTTGAGGGTAAGGACCAGCTCCGCTAGGCGGAGAAGAGTATCGGTAGACGGGGATTGGTTGGTTCTGCGGTCGAGGAAGAAACGGAGGGCTTTGAGACCCTCCTGGTGGGGGGGTGGAGGTGTAGAGTGACTGGACATCCATGGTGAAGATTAGGGGATGGGGGCCTGGAAAACGGAAGTCATGGAGTAGACGAAGAGCATGTGAGGTGTCTTGGACATAGGTGGGGAGGGATTTAACCAGGGGGGATAGGATGGAATCGAGGTATGTGGAAATAAGTTCGGTGGGACACGAACAGGCAGAAACAATGGGTCTGCCAGGACAGTCAGGTTTGTGGATTTTGTGGAGAAGATAAAATCGGGCTTTGCGGGGCTGGGGAACGATGAGGTTGGAGGCTTGGGAGGGCAGGGAAACGGAAGTGATGAAGCTAGTGATAGTGTTTGAGATAATGGCCTGGTGCTCGTATGTGGAATCATGGTCCAAGGATAAGTAGGATGAGTTGGCACGTGGCCTCAGCCTTGTAGAGATCAGCGCGCCAGACTACCACAGCATGTCCCTTGTCGGTGGGAAGGAAACTTGAACTTTGTTTCTCTTCCCACAGATGCAGCCTGACCTACGGAGTATTTCCAGTATTTCCTGTTTTTATTCTAACCTAGTATTACTGTTGTTGTTATTGTTGGTGGCGCGACTCACGTTGCAGCCTGTCTGTCTTTTTAAAAAAAATTGTCCAGTTAAATGTAGTTGTTGTGTTCTTTTATACTGTTTTTGGCTGTGTATGTGTGGGGGGCGACTTTTAAAATCTCTTCCCTGCATGGGAGACCCGACCTTTTTCCTGTCGGGTCTCCGTTGTCGTTGGGGCCTTGTACCGTGGAGCGGCCTCCAACCGGAACGACCTGCGGGCTCCAGTCGCGGAGCCTGCAGACTACTTACCATCGTGGGGCTAGCCGGCCTCGGAGCGTGGGGAGCGGTGGTGGCTCGCTGCTGCGGCCCGACTCCAGAGCTTGGAGGCTCCAGCCGCAGGCCCGGTGGACAGGAACATCGGGAGCTCGCGGGGCCTGGTAGGAGACCGCTTCTCGGAGCTCCCGCAACGCAACTTCTCCCGCCCGTGTCGCGAGGTTGGAACGACCCACCCGGCGCGGCTTTAACGGTCGCGGGACATGCCAACGCCCGCCGGGGGCTCCCCATTGAGACATTATGACCTGGAGCGGGGCCGTACATCGCCCGGCGCGGCCTTAACGGCCGTGGGACTTACCTTCGCTCCCACCTGGGGCTTTAACATCAGGAGAAAAATGGTACACAGGGGAGAGAAAAGACTTTGCCTTCCATCACAGTGAGGAGGAGATTCACTGTGATGGATGTTTGTGTGAATTGAATTGTTTGTGTGTCTTTTAGAAATTGTTTTGTTTGTATGGCTGTACAAACAGAGTTTTGTTTGAGCCTCATTGAGGTTCAAATGACAATGAATAAAATATTGTATATTGTATTATTGATGACTTTCTATTGATCTGCATGTTATTGTGTTAACAGACTTGTTAAGCTGCAGGAAGTTAGAATTTCATTGTGAAACAATTCAACATTGTTGACCTGACTCTCTGGAAAGTTTAGTTTCAGGAGATGCCGGCTATGTTATTTACAGGGAGACAAAGACGGAGCAGCTGTGATGTAGCATGGCATGAAGTGAGTGATTCTTCCCTTAGAATACTGGTTTCACGGAGATACCAGAGTTTAACATCAAGACCTGATTTTAAACCGTGGCATCAGTCTCCCAGCCACAGATCAAGACATGACAGGCTGAATATTTGATGCAAAGTTTTGCAGCATCAGGTGACATTCCAGGAGCATGAGGCTTGAGATAGGAGTTGTGGGTCATGGAGTGATCCAAGGAGAAAGGCTGGTTGAGGCAGAGAAGGCATCTCCCAGATAGTGCTGATTCATTCTGATAATAAGGAAAATGGAACATTTTCTTTCCCCGAGTGCCATATTTCCCATTTATCCTCTTTCCCCTCACTTGCCTGGCTTTGTCCCTCCCCACCTCCCTTTTCCAGCTTTATTCCTTTATACTCCATCAGTCTGGACAAAGTCCCACCCGAAATGTTGTCTGTCGATTCCCTGCACAGATGCTGCCTGACCCACTGAGTTCCTCTAACACTTTGCTTTGAGTCCAAGATTCCAGCATCTGCAGTCTCTTGTGTCTCCTTATTTAAATAACCCAGTTATTGCTTATTATTATGATCAGCATTCGTCTTTCCTCACCTCATCCAGTTCGATTTAGATTCATCCTGTGCATCAATGTATTCACTGTCATTGTTTGCCTTACTGATCTATAAAAAGATATTTGGTAAAAAAATCCACATTGATAAAGAAAACAAACGTGAAGCTTACACTTATTATGCCTTCAACTAACGACCACTTAACCTATTTTACTTGATTACACTTTTATATCAGAGAACTCCAACATTCCTGCGAATGAAATCACACGGCAAAGAAACTCTAAGAATATAATAAACATATTGCATAATTTCAAGCTTTGTCGGGTTGTAATAGGTTCTTTAATTTTGGTAATGTCACTGTTCTAAAGATTTCTTACTGGTCAGAAATGTTCAATGCATTCTCAAACAAGGAAGTCAGACCTCAGGGTGAAAGAGGGGCAGGAGAGCAGGAAGGAGATGGAGCACTGATTTAGCTCAGAGATTGGGTGAGGGAGAGGGATGCCAGTCTGAGCAGTGAACTGGGAATCACTGCTTTTCAGTTAGCTTTGAACCGTTTCTTTATCAGTTACAATGTTTACATATTCTGTTGTGCTGCAGCAAGTAGGAATTCCAATGTTCTATCTGGGACATCTATCTTCTTCTACACTATTACTAAAACTCTCACCTTGACCACTTCCGGTCTGCGCTGTAGACTAAGGTACCCTATATCGCTAGGATTTTTAAACCACCTTACTCACCGTTCTCTTCTGCTCCAAACGCACCAAGTTTTGTTCCGATCGGTGAAATATTAGGAAAGTTATTGGTCTGTTATTTGCCAGGACGGCAACGTCCCTTCCGGCTCCCGCTATCAATCACCGGCCGCGATAAAAAAGCTGAAGGAGCGGGGAATGTGTTCTACGTTCTGTGAGCGGGGACTGTGTTCTATGAGCGGGGGCACACACCGCCCCCTCCCACATACACCCCCTCCCCACAACCCCTCTCCCCTACACCCCCTCCCTCCCCTACACCCCCCACCCTCCCCTACACCCCCCCACCCTCCTCACCCACTCCCCTCCCACACATTACTCCACACTCCCCCCTACCACACACACCACCCCCTCCAAAATACATCCCTTTCCACATGCACTCCCTCCCCTATCCCCACAACCCCCCATCCCCCCCATGAAGCCGTCCCCCTCCCCCGGCTACAGAACGCTCCTGTCGTTGAGTTGGGGGAACAGGTGAGTGGTGGAATTTTGCGTTGGGGGACCAGCCCTCCCGTGTGAACATGGGACCCAACGGGTCCCACTTAGTCTAGTTTGACAATAAAACTCTCTTGACTCTTGACTTGATGACTCTGATTAGACTGCAAAATAATTCAACTACAAACAATTTGTAATAAAAACAGAGCATTCAGGAGATACCCAGCAAGTCAGGCAGCATCTGTGCAGGATAAAACACAGCTCACATTTCAGGATGATCTTTCAGCAACAAATATTATAAAACCTGCTGAGTATTTTCCATGATTAACTATTGGAGTCACTTACCATCCATGAATACCCACTGACAGCAGCTTCTTCTTCATTTGAAACCTCTCCTTCATAGGGTCCAAAATGAACGCCCCTGGGAATAACCTTCCCTTCATTCCAGACGCCAAGACCAGCTTTATGAATTTTGGACGTGGCAATGCTGAGACCCTCTGGAAGAGTTAAACGTGCTCTAACTGGGTGATTGGAATCAACGACAGTGTCCTTCATAAAGACTGGTGGGCCGTGCACAGGGCATTCTTCAATAAAAAAATTCTCGCAGGCTTCACAAACTGAAACAGAAAATGCAAAACTAAGAACTAATCAGGGTGTTGGCATTATTGAAAGTGGCTGGACTTTGTACTGAAAATGCTCAATGATCCACAAACGATGTTATCTTTTTAGAAGTATCTCAGAATATAATACTACCATGATGCAGATGCTATGCAGAAGATTACTCTTCTGAGGAAGCATTCAAAATGTGAGAGGTTAATAGTGACCAATCTGTAAAGAATCCCTTCATGATGTTTGTCTGTCACCATGAATATCTTGGGGGGAAGATGCTGCTATTTAATTCCAAATGGCAGCTGTGTTGACCTGTATGGATATTTATAAACATCAAGAGAAAAATCATGACCACAGAGTATAATTTTAAATATAGTAATAACAAGCATGATGTAATGTAGGGAGTATGTTTCACGGTAACATGGGTACATGGTGTCAACTCCAAGAAATGTGTGTTGAAGGATAAAAGTCTATTATGTGAACTACTGAAGCATTTGTAACCAGGCAGATGAATTAAGACCATAGACATAGACAATAGGTGCAGGAGTAGGCCACTTGGCCCTTCGAGACATTCAATGTGATCAAGGGTGATCATCCACAATCACTACCCCGTTCCTGCCTTCTCGCCGTATCCCTTGTCTCCGCTAGCCCTCAGAGCTCTATTTAACTCTCTCTTGAATGCATCCAGTGAATCGCCCGCCACTGCCTTCTGAGGAAGGGAATTCCATAAATTCACAGCTCTGGGTGAAAACATTTTTCCTCATCTCAGTTCTAAATAGCCTACCCCTTGTTCTTAAACTGTGGCCCCTGGTTCAGGACTCCCCAAACATTCTCAAATTAGGAGAGCAAAACGGCACACAATACTCCAGGTGTGGTCTCACCATGGACCTGTATAACTACCGAAGGACCTCTTTGCCACTATACTCAAATCCTCTCGGCAAGAAACATGTTCTCGATATTCGGGGAGTCCAGAACCAGTTTAAGAATAAGGGGTAGGCCATTTAGAATGGAGATGAGGAAAAACTTTTTAGACAATACACAATAGGTGCAGGAGTAGGCCATTCGGCCCTTCGAGCCAGCACCATCATTCAATGTGATCTTGGCTGATCATCCCCAATCAGTACCCCGTTCCTGCCTTCTCCCCATATCCCCTGACACCGCTATTTTTAAGAGCCCTATTTAGCTCTCTCTTGAAAGCATCCAGAGAACCTGCCTCCACCGCCCTCTGAGGCAGAGAATTCCACAGACTCACCACTCTCTGTGAGAAAAAGTGTTACCTCGTCTCCGTTCTAAATGGCTTACTCCTTATTCTTAAACTGTGGCCCCTGGTTCTGGACTCCCCCAACATCGGGAACATGTTTCCTGCCTCTAGCGTGTCCAAGCCCTTAACAATCTTATATGTTTCAATGAGATCTCCTCTCATCCTTCTAAAGTCCAGAGTGTACAAGCTCAGCTGCTCCATTCTCTCAGCATATGACAGTCCCGCCACCCAGGAATTAACCTTGTAAACCTACGCTGCACTCCCCCAATAGCAAGAATGTCCTTCCTCAAATTAGGGGACCAAAACTGCACACAATACTCCAGGTGTGGTCTCACTAGGGCGCTGTACAACTGCAGAATGACCTCTTTGCTCCTATATTCGATTCCTCTTGTTATAAAGGCCAACATGCCATTCGCTTTCTTCACTTCCTGCTGTACCTGCATGCGGGTGCGGCAGAGGTTCATCTGCACCTCCTCCAACCGCATCTATTGCATCCGCTGCTCTAGATGTCAGCTGCTCTACATCAGTCAGATCAAGCATAGGCTTGGCGATCACTTCGCCCAACACCTCCGCTCGGTTTGCAATAATCAACCTGACCTCCCGGTGGCTCAGCACTTCAACTCCCCCTCCCATTCCGAATCCGACCTTTCTGTCCTGGGCCTCACCTCATATTTCGCTGGGGTAGTTTACACCCCAGCGGTACGGATATTGACTTCTCCAATCTCAGGAAGTCCTTGCTTTCTCCCTCTTTCCCCTCCGCTTCCCAGCTCTCCCACAGCCCACTGTCTCCGCCTCTTTCTTTCTTCTTCCAGCCCCCCCACCCCACCCCCACATCAGTCTGAAGAAGGGTCTCGACCCGAAACGTAACCTATTCCTTCGCTCCATAGATGCTGCCTCACCCGCTGAGTTTCTCCAACATTTTTGTCTACAACAATTTGATTAATATTTTTGGTGATATAAGTTGGTCATTCTGATCATATTAATAATCCTCAAAGCAATACTCTCTTACTTTCACATCCTTTATAATGTCCCAAAGTATCCAGCAAAGTGCCTTAGCTAAATTGGGCATGAACCACACTTCCTTCAAACAGTCACTGTCAGTTTACTGGGGAATCAATGTCAGATTCCAATGTCTGACAAAATTCCAGAAGTTAACAACAATTATTAAAGTAATTGTGATTAATGTTAAAAGAAAAATTAGTTGATGAGCGAACACAAGTCTGTGCTCTTGAACCAAAGCCTGCATTGTTCCACCATTGCCCTGGCTACCAATGCACCGTGCCATCACTACAATGCTCCTAATGAAATATGGTTACTCTGAAGAAATAGATTGATTACTTTGGACATACAAAGGTAATCATCATCACGGAGCTCCCCTTCAGTGTAAATTATTCTCTCCTTATTTCGTAAATTATAAGTTATTTTTTCTGTCTCTTTGGTCATTTCCTCGCTTGTAGATCCTGAAGTCTTTCTGGTGGAGACAACTGAAAAAAGAAAGTCAAAAATAAACCTAATTACATTGTTTCAAGTCAGATAAGTGGCTGCCCTGTAAAATATGGAAGTTAGTTACATAATATGCAACATGTTCTATGAATTGAATTTAAATGACATGGTGGTAGTCAAATGGTCATTATCTCATCTCAATTATTTACTGTAATGCACAGGAGTCACTCATTTTGAGTTTCACTTTTACAAACAGAATTACCTGTTGCTCTTTTGATTCTTTTCACCAACACTGTGCCTTCCTTCGTTTCTTCAGTGGCTCCTCCCAAATCTCCTTTGTCCTCCCCTGTATATGACGTGACCTGTGATGAGATATTTTGTTGAAACTGTGATTCATAAGGACACAAATATATTGTTTCTACTCTTCTCGATTATTTCTTCCATCGCATTATTAACTGAGATACTCAACTCAACTACTAATAAAAGCAGTAACTGCCTAGTGTGCCATATTTCATTGAGCTCTCACCTTTCATACTCTACTCTGAAATGAAGTTTAATATTGTCAGCAAATGTGGGAAAATGTGGGAACAATTGTCTCTCTTTCAATAATATAAATATATTTGTGAATGTTAGCACCTGACTCCACAGCAGTGATGACGATTTTTCTAAACAGCTGTCATTTCTGTCACGTAGAAAATAAAATGCTAATGTAGAGCCACTCTGTTAATTCATAAAAGCGTATTCTCACTTCTCCTTTATGCTGGGAATGATTTCTGTTCTTACCTTTATGACAAGCTTTCTTTTCGTATTCTTGCCATTTTCATTCTTAAAAGGAGGCCTAAAGATTCTGAATCCTTGGGGGGGGAGTGACACATCAGTGTTGCTTTGAAGCAATAGTTTGGAAATTCTGGATATTTCTAATGTAATTGAATTAAAAATAAGCAAAATATCACAAAAGTAAAAATTAGTAAAAGTAAATTTGTACTTAATGAATAACACATTTGGAAAAATATATTCAATTTAACAAATATTCCACCACTCCAAAGATAAGAATAAAATCACCCTTGCAACAGATTCCATAGGCTAACGGACAAATTGATTAGATTCAATTATATTTGAAAAACTGCATTTAATATTTCAAACAGATTTAAATTACGTTGTGGATTTTTTGTCAGAAGTTTAGGTGTCCAATCCTCATCTGACTCGCTGGATTCGTATACTTGGGTTGGACACCTTCTGCTCCGATTGGTCATAAATTCTGGCTTTGGTACGTCTAATCCTGTGAAAAATAAAACATGCTCATCATCTGTTATGGCCAACTTCAAGTATTTATCTTCATTGAGTTACCAGTGCAAAATATCTGTGGAAACATTGCTTTGCAATGTTATCGTTATTAAATTCCTCCAGATTATTCATGCTTATTCAATTGATCATGACTACTTGACGAAGACAGCAAATAACCTTTAAATTATTTTTCAGTTAAAGAATAATCAGCGGATGAGTATGTGTCTATTTCCGGGTCAGAAATCGCAATAACCAATCTTTCAGTTTCACACATCTGTGTGGTAAGTGAAATAGATCAGAATCCTTCTTTCTATTCCTCCAGGTTTAAAGTAATGGCTCATTCTTGCTGCCTGTACTGGCAGTGACACTTTGTGCCATGGTTGAGTAAATGGATTGAATAATGAACAACCAGGACAATCCACCTCTTCATCAATGGGAACACTGACCTTTGTCCAATCTCTGATTTCAGGACTGTGACTAGTACATTAAAAAGCATAACTGGGCCCCAATGTCTGTGGGTTTGTGTTATCCATGGTCACCATCTTCTGAATGACATCAAGCTTTGGTATTGATTGTAAAGTTAGTCCAATTTGAGATCACTGATGGGAATTTTTGAATATTGGTGAGGAACCTCACCAGGAGGAAATAGTAATTAGAAGCAAATCTGTACATATCCTGCTGCCAATAATCTGGGACTAATCACGTCTGCTGGGTGTGCTCATTTCATTAAAAGTGGCATTACAAATCTAACAGGTTGACACACCTTGACTTTGCAAGGCATTAATATATCAGGCAGGAGTTTATGTCTTGGGACCTTTCCAATTTTCCAATGACCAGTGTGTGTGCACATAACAATGAGGGCAGGAACAGATACAGCAACATTTAATTCTAAACATTATCTTTCAGACATTTGTTTATTGATCTAAAGAACGAGGGCATCACAGGCAGAGCTGGCATTTCCTGTTCTTTCCAAATTGCCCCATGTGTGACGGAGCAGAACGTGGAGGTTGTGGTGCTCCCATGCACCCATTGCCCTCAACCTTTATGGTGTAGAGGCCACAGGTTTGGGATATGTTGTGAAAGAAGTCTTACCACAAACACTCCAGTGCATTAAGGAGATAGTAAACAGTGCATTTCCGGCTGGTGAAACCAATGTACTTTTGAATGAAGGGTGCCAAGCTTCTTGAGTGTTGTGGAAGATCTCTTCCAGGGATGTTGAGATACATTTCAATGTCCACTTTGATATCCCTTGTTTATGGGCAATTTCTTGGTGTAGAGAATAACTGTTCCAATTCCATCTCTGTCAGCTTTGAGAGAATTGATTCTGTTGGTCTTGGAGTAAGGTAAAGATTCTGCTGCTGAATGTCTTTATGAGTGAATGGCTTATGAGGTTGGGGACAGGATATTTTTGACACTCTTTGATTTCCTGAAGAGACCGGGTTCAAAGGGCCTTCCAGGTTGTCCTCCTCCATTTTGAACAGCCATAGATCAAGGATTCCCACAAATTATTCATGCTGTTACATTTTCATAAAGGGCTGCCATAAAGCATTTTCTGCATTCTACAAGATCTTGAGCCTTGATGCCACTTTGTTAATCTGGGTGAAACCAATGCCTATGGTTTACTTAATCCTGTCAATTAATTTGCAGGATTTTACAGGATAGCCGTCGGTTTATGTTTATTGTAGTCACGTGTATGCAGTACAGTGAAAAGCTTTAACTTGCATGTTATCCAATCAAATCACACAATACAATATATCACAAGTACAAAAGATAGAGTGAAGGGAAAGATGGCAGACTGCAAAATATATATTTCTCAGTATTGTCATGCAACTGTTCCAGAGAAAATGAGAAGTTAAGAGAGGAACTTCAAGGATAAAACACAAAGTGCTGGAATAACTCACTCAGGCATGCACATGTGATGACACAGGCTTGTTTGATCCCGATCCCAATTTTTCCCAACTTATGTCAAGTTTATTGTTGTATGTATGTACGATGTAGATACAATGAAAGGCTACTTTGCAGATGTATCACAGGCTTAGAGACGGATACACATAAAACATTAATTATACAGCAATTCTGTAAGACTGTTACGAGAGGACTGTGTAAATCTACAAGACATCAGTCAAATCATGTTGTTATGAAAAGTCCATGGTAGTGCAAGAGGAATTACGTTTGCATTAGGATTGCACAAATGGTTTCAAGAATATAGTTGTAGGAAAGTAGCAGATCCTGAAACTGTCGCTGCTACTGATTGTAGCAGCGAGATGAGAGAACGGCCCGGATGAATGGGAACCTTGATGCCGCCTTCTTGAGGTGGGTTCTCATGTAGATGCTATTGATGGTGGGGAGAAGTGTGCCTGTGATGGACTGGGCCGAGTTCACCACACCATACAGCCTCTTGTATTCCTGTGCATTGGATTGCCTTAGCAGGCCAAGATGCAACCAGTCAGGATACTTTCTACAGTACATCTGTACAAGTTTGTTAAGAGTTCAGGTAGAGGTTATTGTTGCAGTACTACTCAACCAGAGTTTCCCACTCTCTCTAGTGTCCAGTTGCAAAGGATGGTAGAGAACCAGGTATTGGACCTTACTGGTCATTTGGAGGGGATGATAGTGTTGAATACCAAGCCATAGTTGATGAAATGGAAGGATCTAACCAAGTACCTGGCTCAGAAAGCACATATCTATTTAGTGTTTATGTGAAGAAAAAAACTCATGTCAGCATGCATCATTAGAGGGCAAAAAGGGAAAAAAGTAATATCATATTTTGTACAAACCAATGGCAACCATGGCTTCATAATTCCGTTTCATGTTCTTATAGCGGACCTTCTCCCAGTCCATTAGTTCTTCAAACGCTTTCTTGAAAAAATAGCCAGCAATGTCGTTGAAATGGTCAGCATCCTGGAAAAGCAAACATTGTACCTGATACACTTTGGTGCATAATCTGTAATCATCAGACGTTAATTCCAAAACAGATATAAAAATAACATTTTTTAATGTAATACAGGACAATTCAAGGATAAAGAATCACAACTTAAAATTAAAGTGTAACTTCATTTGGAAATAAATGAAATATTTCTTCGCTCAGAATATAGTGAGTTTTTTTCTAGGGTTGAAATAAATCAGCTGTTAATTGCATTCCAGCAAAGATCAAAACATTATTGATTCCAAGAAGTAATAAACCATATCACAGTAAGAGAGGAAACTGCATTTAAAGTGCAGGTCAGGCATGATCTGCCTGAAAGGTCCAGACCCCAAATGTTGCCCGTCAAGATTCAAGATTGCAGCTTCCAGCCAACAGACATCAGTGTCTACATTTGTGACAATGAAGACAGTGACTATCATGGGCTTCCCCCACACTTAAGTCAGGAGCAGCACCCAGTGGCTGCTGCAAAACCACCGTTGTAAACAAGAATAAATTGTCAGAGATATTCAGCAAGCCAGGCAGCATCTGTGGAGGGAGAAACAATGAATGTTTCAGGTTAATATTCTTTCCTCACAGCTGGGGAAAGTTGCCAGATGGAGACAGACAACTAGAAGGATGAGGGAGATGGTCTGAATGGCCCCCCAGATCAATATTAATGTCAGTGATCCACTCCAGAGCCCAGGGAACTCATCCACTCCTCACTGACACCAATCCCTGGGGTTGTGATGGTCTGAGAAGGAGCTGCAGCATCTTCCCCGTTCCCAGCCCCCGAGAGGACATTTATCCGGCATCTTCTGCCCGCTCTCCATGTCAAAGCTCCCTGGAGTCTGACCTCTGAACCCTGCATCCCAGACATGGTCTCGTCTCCTTCAGCAGCTCCTCGGTCTCCCTTCCTGAGCTCAGACACCCACTTATCCTCACCTCACCTACGCTCACTTCTCCTCACCTACACACCTACACCTCGACTAAATCCCTCGCCTCGACGATACCTCACACCTCACTACGAAACCTCGCCTCCACTAAGCTTCACCTCAACTAAACCTCACACCTCACTAAACTTCACCTCACACCTAAACCTCAACTCACTAAACTGCACCTTGACTAAACGTCCTCAACTAAACCTCACACCGCGACTAAATCCTCGCCTCAACTAAACTTTACCTCAACTAAACCCTCAATCACCTCGACCAAACTTCACCTCAGCTAAACCTCACCTCAGATAAATTTCACACCTCACTAACCCTTGCTTCAATTGAACCCCTCGTTCAACTAAACCTCACGTCGACTAAACCACCCCACGACTAAACTCCACCCCACGACTAAACTCCACCCCACCACTAAACTCCACCCCACGACTAAACTCCACCCCACCACTAAACTCCACCCCACCACTAAACTCCACCCCACCACTAAACTCCACCTCACCACTAAACACCACCCCACCACTAAACTCCACCCCACCACTAAACTCCACGTCACGACTAAACTCCACCCCACGACTAAACTCCACCCCACCACTAAACTCCACCCCACCACTAAACTCCACCTCACCACTAAACACCACCCCACCACTAAACTCCACCCCACCACTAAACTCCACGTCACGACTAAACTCCACCCCACGACTAAACTCCACCCCACCACTAAACTCCACCCCACCACTAAACTCCACCCCACCACTAAACTCCACCCCACCACTAAACTCCACCCCACCACTAAACTCCACCCCACGACTAAACTCCACCTCACGACTAAACTCCACCCCACCACTAAACTCCACGTCACGACTAAACTCCACCCCACGACTAAACTCCACCCCACCACTAAACTCCACGTCACGACTAAACTCCACCCCACGACTAAACTCCACCCCACGACTAAACTCCACCCCACCACTAAACTCCACCCACCACTAAACTCCACCCCACGACTAAACTCCACCCCACACCTAACCCCCCTCCACTACTCGCCGCCTCTCTGCCGCTCCCGCTATTTATAGCCCCTCCCCCCGGCCGTTGACGGCGCCTCACGTGAGCGGCGGCTCCAACCAGACGCGGGTCACGTGAACAGCTCGAGCCCGCGGCTGGAAAAGGCGCCAAAAGCCGTCGCGAGTCTCCCGTCTCCCCCATCCTCGCTTTCCCGCCGCCGCGTCGCTGAGGGGGAGGGGCTGCGGCCGCCGCGGGCGGGGGGGCGGGGCTTGGGGAGACGTCAACGTCAACGTCAGCGCGCGTGCGCGTCACCCGACTCTCTCGGGCAGTGCGCCTGAGCCGCTCTCCGCGCTCGCCCCCCCCCGGCGGCGGGACAGCTCGAGCTCTCGGCGGCTTTTGGCGCCTTTTCCCGCCGAGGGCTCGAGCTGTCCACGGGACTAATGAAATAATTAATAACCAGGGAGTCAGGGACTTGTGTGGCAGCTGTTGCAGTGATGGACCTCCTGCAATGCAGTTGTACCTTGCAGTGGAGCAGCTGCTGCAGTGATGCATCTCCTGCAATGCAGTTGTACCTTGCAGTGGAACAGCTGTTACAGCGGAGCAGGTGCTGCAGTGGAGCATCTCCTGCATTGAAGCCCCTCCTGCATTGAAACCACACTTGCAGTGGAGCATCTCCTGCATTGAAGCCCCTCCTGCATTGAAGCCCCTCTTGCAGTGGAGCATCTCCTGCAGTGGAGCATCTCCTGCATTGAAGCCCCTCCTGCATTGAAGCCCCTCTTGCAGTGGAGCATCTCCTGCAGCTGCAGGGAAAGTTCAAGCCTCCACCATCTCCTCAGGCAGCGTGTCCCAGATTGCAACCACCCTCTGGGTGAGTTTAATCTCATCCACGTCCGTTTTATTGTTCTGTTAGTAGAGGCTGGTCTGCAGTTCCTTGTTCCATCATCTTATTCTAATTGCTGACTCCAAATACTACGTTTCCTCATCTGTTCTTGCCCCATCAGAGATATTATCCCCTTTGTTCCACCAATCCACCACAACCCCTCTCAACAATGAATCAAGGGAGATCAGATACGTGGTGTCGTAATCTACTGGGATTCAAGTAACTAGTAAGTGTTTCAATGGGAAGGTGCTGCCTACTCGGGATGGGACTCCATTTTAGTTTAGTTTAGAGATACAGCACGGAAACAGGCCCTTCAGCCCACCGAGTCCACGCCGACCAGCGATCCCCACACACAAACACTATCCCACACGCACTAGCGACAATTTACACTGAAACCAAGTAGAACGTGGGCCGAGGTGCTTTTTCGTTTCATTTTGTGACCCAAATTACGTATTTACCTGTATTTGTCACATATTATGTAAACAAATTATATAAATCATACCTGCAAGTGGGCAAGAACAAAACCTGCACATATTTTTAAAATATCAGAAAAACCTTAAAAGGAGGCCTAAAGATTCTGAATCCTTGGGGAAAAAAAGTGACACGTCAGCTCTGCTTTGGAGAAGCACAGACTGGATCTCAATAGTTAGGAAATGTTGGATATATCTAATGTAATTGAGTTTAAAATAAGCAACATATCATAAAAGTAAAAATTAGGAAAAGTAAATTTGCACTTAATGAATAACACATTTGGAAAAATATATTCAAGTTTTCCACCACTCCAAAGTTAAGAATATAATCTCCCTGGCAACAGATTCCACAGGCTAACGGCCAAATTTATTAGAATCAATTATATTTGAAAAACTGCATTTAATATTTCAAACAGATTTAAATTATGTTGTGGATTTTTAGTCAGAAGTTTAGGTGTCCAATCCTCATCTGAGTCGCTGGATTCATAAACTTGGGTTTGATGCTTTCTGCTCCGATTTGTCATGGATTCTGGCTTTGGTACATTTAATCCTGTGAAAAATAAAACATGATCATCATCTGTTATGGCCAACTTCAGGTATTTATCTTCATTGAACTTACCCGTGCAAAATATCTGTGGAAACATCACTTTGCAATGTTATCATTATTAATATTTCCTCCAGAGTATTCATGCTATTATTCAATTGATCATGTCTACTTGACAAAGACAGCAAACAACCTAAAAATTATTTTTCAGAATTAAAGAATAATCAACCAGCATGAAGAATATGACGGATGAGTATGTGTCTATTTCCAGGTCAGAAATCGCAATGACCAATCTTTCAGTTTCACACATCTGTGTGGTAAGTGAAATAGATCAGAATCCTTCTTTCCATTCCTCCAGGTTTAAAGTAATGGCTCATTCTTGCTGCCTGTACTGGCAGTGACACTTTGTGCCATGGTTGAGTAAATGGATTGAATAATGAACAACCAGGACAATCCACCTCTTCATCAATGGGAACATTGACCTTTGTCCAATCTCTGATTTCAGGACTGTGACTAGTACAACATTAAAAAGCATAACTGGGCCCCAATGTCTGTGGGTTTGTGTTGTCCATGGTCACCATCTTCTGAATGACATCAAGCTTTGGTATTGATTGTAAAGTTAGTCCAATTTGAGATCACTGATGGGAATTTTTGAATATTGGTGAGGAACCTTACCAGGAGGAAATAGTCATCAGAAGCAAAACTGTACATATCCTGCTGCCAATAATCAGGGACTAATCACAGGTCTGCTGGGTGTGCTCATTTCATCACGTGGAATTAAAAATAAGGCATTACAATGGAGCTGCTGCCGTTACAATGGACATGATGTTCCATTGGAGCAGATATTGCAGGGGAGCAGATGCTGCAGTGGAGCAGGTCCCTACATTGAAGCCCCTCCTGCTGTGGAGCAGCCACTGCCGCAGTGGAGCTCTCGCTGCTGCTGCAGTGGAGCATCTCCTGCAGTGGAGCATCTCCTGCAGCTGCAGGGAAAGTCCAAGCCTCCACCATCTCCACAGGCAGAGTGTCCCAGATTGGAACCACCCTCCGGGTGAGTTTAAGCTCATCCACGTCCGTTTTATTGTTCTGTTAGTATAGTCTGGTCTGCAGTTCCTTGTTCTATTATTATTGGCCAAATTAGAGATGTCACAAAATGGAGGATCTTTGCATTTGCAAGGCCTGCTTGGCCTCTTTCTGTGAAAAGTTTCAAGCTGCAAGTCACAGCTTCAAAGAGTCTGGACCAGAGATGGAAGTCAAGGATAAGGTGATGTCCAGATGTCCATTTCTTTGTTAAAATGTTGATGACTTTGCAGAAGAGCTCAGAGGTGCATGGTCAGGATTGGTCAGATAAGGTGGAGTTGTAAATGCTGTTAATTATGTTGCAGAGTGTTTGTTCTGTTATCTTGTGATTTGTTAAACTGTGAAGCCTTGTTCAGATTGTTTGGGGAAATGTTTCTATACCTATGTAAACTATGTCAACGGAGTCCCTGCTAGAACTTTCTGTTGAAACAATGTAATGGGATACTTTGTAATTGGGTTAGGGATTCAAGTAACTAGTAAGTGTTTCAATGGGAAGGTTCTGCCTACGCGGGATGGGACTCCATTTTAGTTTAGTTTAGAGATACAGCGTGGAAACAGTCCCTTCAGCCCACCGAGTCCACGCCGACCAGCGATCACCACACACTAACACTATCCTACACAGAAACAGAGACATGGCTGCAAGAGGGCCAGGGCTGGGAACTGAATATTCAAGGGTATATCTCCTATCGAAAAGACAGACAGGTGGGCAGAAGGGGTGGGGTAGCTCTGTTGGTGAGGAATGAAATTCAGTCCCTTGCAAGGGGGTGACATTGAAACAGATGTGGAGTCAGTATGGATAGAACTAAGGAAGTGTAAGGGTAAAAAGACCCTAGTGGGACTTATCTACAGGCCCCCAAACAGTAGCCTGAACATAGGGTGCATGTTGAATCAGGAGTTAAAATTGTCATGTAGCAAAGGTAATGCTGTGGTTGTTATGGGAGATTTCAACATGCAAGTAGACTGGGAAAATCAGGTTGGTACTGGACCCCAAGAAAGGGACTTTGTAGAGTGCCTTTGTGATGGATTCTTAGAGCAGCTTGTATTGGAGCCTACCAGGGAGAAGATAATTCTGGATTTAGTGTTATGTAATGAACCTGATCTGATAAAGGAACTTGAGGTTAATGAGCCATTAGGAGGTAGTGACCATAATATGGTCAGGTTTAATCTACAGTTGGAGAGGGAGAAGGGTAGATCGGAGGTGTCGGTGTTACAGTGGAATAAAGGGGACTAGGGAGCCATGAGGGAGGAGCTGGCCAAAGTTGACTGGAAAGATACATTAACAGGGATGACAGTGGAACACAAATGGCAGGTATTTCTAGGAATAATACAGAAGGTGCAGGATCAGTTCATTCCTAGGAGGAAGAAAGATTCCAAGGGGAGAAAGGGGCGACCGTGGCTGACAAGGGACATCAGGGACAGTATAAAAATAAAAGAGAAGAAGTGCAACGTAGCAAAGATGAGCGGGAAGCAAGATGATTGGGTAATGTTTAAAGAGCAACAGAAGATAACAAAAGACAATACGGGAAGAAAAGATGAGGTACAAAGGTAAGCTAGCCAAGAATATAAAGCAGGATAGAAAAAGTTTCTTTAAGTATGTAAAGAGGATAAAATTAGTTAAGACCAAAGTTGGACCCTTGAAGACCGAAAAAGGTGAATTTATTATGGGGAACAAGGAAATGGCAGATGAGTTGAACAGGTACTTTGGATCCGTCTTCACTAAGGAGGACACAAACAATCTTCCTGATATAGTAGTGGCCAGAGGATCTGGGGTGACAGAGGAACGGAAGTGGCAGTGTGAGCTGTGAAGAGGATGTTAGGAGGTTGCAGGGTGACCTGGACAGGTTGAGTGAGTGGGCAGATGCGTGGCAGATGCAGTATAATATAGATAAATGTGAGGTTATCCACTTTGGCGGCAAAAACAAGGGGGCAGATTATTATCTCAATGGGGTTAGGTTAGGTAAGTGGGGAGGTGCAGCGAGACCTGGGTGTCCTTGTACACCGGTCACTGAAAGTTGGCTTACAGGTCCAGCAGGCTGTGAAGAAAGATAATGGAATGTTGGCCTTCATAACAAGAGGATGTCAGTATAGGAGTAAAGAGGTTCTTCTGCAGTTGTATAGGGCTCTGGTGTGACCACATCTGGAGTATTGTGTACAGTTTTGGTCTCCTAATTTGAGGAAGGACATCATAGTGATTGAAGCAGTGCAGCGTAGGTTCACGAGATTGATCCCTGGGATGGCAGGACTGTCATATGAGGAAAGATTGAAAAGACTTGGATTATATTCACTGGAGTTTAGAAGGATGAGGGGGATCTTATAGAAACATATAAAATTATAAAAGGACTGGACAAGTTAGATGCAGAAAAAATGTTCCCAATGTTGGGCGAGTCCAGAACCATGGGCCACAGTCTTAGAATAAAGGGGAGGTCATTTAAGACTGAGGTGAGAAAAAACGTTTTCACCCAGAGAGTTGTGAATTTATGTAATTCCCTGCCACAGAGGGCAGTGGAGGCCAAGTCACTGGATGGATTTAAGAGAGAGTTAGATAGAGCTCTAAGGGCTAGTGGATTCAAGGGATATGGGGAGAAGGCAGGCATGGGTTATTGATAGGGGACAATCAGTCATGATCACAATGAATGGCGGTGCTGGCTCGAAGGGCCGAATGGCCTCCTCCTGCATCTATTTTCTATGTTTCTATGAAGGAAATCCACATTAGGCAGGTAATGATGTTGGGTAGACTGATGGGACTGAAGGCTGATAAATCCCCATGGCCTGATGGTCTGCATACCAGGGTACTTAAGGAAGTGACTCGATAAATCGTGGATGCATTGGTGATAATTTTCCAATGTTCTATAGACTCAGGATCAGTTCCTGTGGATTGGAGGGTAGCTAATGTTATGCCACTTTTTAAGAAAGGCGGGAGGGAGAAAACAGGGAATTATAGACCAGTTAGCCTAACATCAGTTAACCTCATTCAAATGGGCAGAGGATGGGTTTCGCTATCTCGGCGTTTTTATCACAATACCCTTATCTGATATGTTCCGCACAAACTTTCTGCCTCTGGTTGAGTGTTACGACTCCCCGAAAGCAGGCAATCCAGAGCCGCGTAACACAGTTCAAAAGCCAGGTTTAAGTTCAAAAATAGTTTAATTATTTAATAACACACCAAAACTCCAACCTGATTTAAACAACCCAGACAAGGATATGAATGAATCAACAAACAACTTAAAATTGCTCAGGCCAGCCACACGATGCACCGTCGAACCCGAGGCTCTAAACCTGCCTAAAAGAAAGCTATCCCTGAAACAAAAGACCGATAACGTCTAAGGACAGCCCAATTCAATATTTGGTACTACGTAATGTGGAAATTACACGAAGTTCAGTGCCATGTGGCCCAGGCATTCACAGCTCACACCAGCACAACCTCACGAGGCAGGGTCGTCGTCGAAAAAGAGAGGATTCTGGGAACTCTTCTATTTATACTGGGGATGAGTCACCGTCACCTGACACAGCTCAGCCAATCGGGTACAGGAGCCTCTTAACCCCTTGTTGTCCCCAAAGATACTAGAGGAGCAAGATAGACCACTCCTCCGAAATCCAATGGAATGACGTGTAGTACGCAATGGAACGTCACGGCCGCCATTTTCTAATGCAAAACGCGACTTCCGGTTTGCCTCCCGCTGCTTTGATCCAAAGATTATATAGCGGAGCGGAGCGCCACTAGTATCTTTGGTGTAATCCGCTCTATCATCCTTGGTGTAACCAGTGTAATTAGTGTTGTAGGGAACAGTGTTTGATGTAGCGCACCTATCACCTCACATATTTTAGTTAATTTTATTGTAAATGTTTTCCCCGTTCCCCCATTTCCGTCCCATCTTTCCTCCCTAGCCGCCACCTTTGCGTAGTTTCCCTTGCATTGTATTGTGCAGCTTCCCTTGTATTGCTTTAACACACACTGTGCACAAAATTAAATGTAACTTATATATATATTTATATGAATGTGTGTTTGTGTGTGAGAGGCAAGTTAAGGGTCTGTCCCACCAGCATGCAATTGCATGCGTCCAGCGCGAACAAACGTGGTCGCTTGTTTTTTTAAATGTGTTATATAAATAAAAGTGACTTGATGACATATTTCTCTAATTTCTTTCTTCAGATTTCCTCTAATTTGTTTAGCAACCTTTTTCCTTCAATCTCTGTGTGTATGTATATATATATTTGTGTGTGTGTATCACTAAATATATATATATATATAAATATATATATACACACACACATATATATCACTATATATATATATATCACAATATATATTACAATAAGTGTGTATATACATATATATACACATACATATTAGTATGTATACACATATATATACACACACACATATATATGAAATCCTAATATTGTGAATAGAATATCCATGACATTTGCATATCAGCTAATCAATAAAATTGATGTCAAATTCAACATATTTCAAACAAAGGACAACATTTCCAACTTATATACAATAACTAGACTAAGTTGGGTCCCAGCATCACACGGGAGGGCTGGTCACCCAATGCAATATTCCACCTCTCCACCAATTCCAATATTGCTGGCCAGTGGGGGGGGGGGGGGTTCTGTTGCGCTAGTATGGGTGTTGTGCGCCGAAGGGACTTGTTTCCAGAGGCCTAGTATGGACATTGTGGGTCGAATGGATTCTTGGGCTGGCAGCTCAGTCACTGAGGCCTGGCAGTACAGTCACTCAGACCTGGCAGGCTGGCAGCTGAGAAACTGCCAGAAATTCTGCCCAAAACAGGTGACAGACTCTGTGAGAGAAGGGGGAGAGGGTGGACTGAATGGATTATTGGCCTGGCAGTGCAGTCACTGACGGCTGGAACCGATATTGCACCAACCCACTCAATTTTAAATAATTCATAATAGAGATCCATTAACATACTTCTCACTTTAGTTCTGACATGCATGGTAAGATTTACATAATTAACATTATTCTGTGCGCGAGATATACAGGGTTGCAGTGTTAAGCATATCAACTAACCAGTGAAAGTGATGTACAATTCAACGTATGTAACACAATGATAGCCCCACCCGTGCTTACACCAAAGACCAAAACGTCCAACGAAGATACAATAATAATTTTACTTCGGAGTCACGTGAGTGACTACGTGAAGAACCCCGCCAGTGCGCCTGCGCGTCATTACGTCAGACGCCTTGACGCAAACGGACGTGAGGAGCAGAGCTCTTCCAGTGGTTTGTAGTTTTTCAACTACAAGGTAAGTAAAAACTTTTTTCATGTTTTCCAGGTCCGTTTACTGTGGGTCTATGGGGATTTTTTCCACAGACGCCATGGAAAAAACGGACAGGGGGAAGAGGCGAGCGACACAGCCGACAGAAAGTCGGGAAAGTCGGGAGTCCGCGGTTAGAGACCAACCGCCTCTAAACCCCGGTACAGTCGCCAGCGGTGAGCATAGCGACTGTGGACCTGGGGCTGGTGAAAACACAGTCAGCGCCTGTCGGGCAAAAGACGAAGTTTAAATCCCAACGGCCCACGGAGGGAGTCCCAGTCAATGGAAGTAGCTCCAGGGCTAGATACTGCTTTCAAGCGTATTGCCCAAATAGAAAGCCTTTTACACAGGCTGTTGGAGCAAGTTCACTCAGGGAGGAGTGTACTGAAAGCCAAGCTGCTGGAAACAGCTCAAACAGCTCCTGGTACAGGGCTAGATACTGCTTTCGAGCGTATTGCCCAAATAGAAAGCCTTTTTCATAGGCTGTTGGAGCAAAGTTCACTCAGGAAGGAGTGTACTGTAATCCAAGCTGCAGGAGCAGCTTAACAGCACCTGGCTCAGGGCTGATGGAATGCACCCTCAGGAATGAGGAGCGTGCTACGGGTCATGAGATTTCAGACCCCGACTCTGACGGTGAGGCTGTACAAGGCGATGAACGGCAGCTGCCAGATGTTCCACCCCTGGCAGTAGGATTCGCTGCCCCGTCAGGGTCAGGAGAGCCATTAGGAGAAGAACTGGCCTCCTTAATAAATTACTTGGTTTACCATTAGCTGGAACAGCAGGAGATGGATGAGACGGCAAGAAGGCAGGAGACCCCAAGTAACTGTGGGTTGCTAAAAGCAGCAGCAGTGAACCAAATTATCTGGAATCAGTTGCAGAGAATATTAAAGCTGCTGGGTTCTGGAATAACTGCTTTTACCAGAATAGCAGGTAACAACCAAAAGATGACGAAGTTGCATCAGCAAGCACTGGGGTTGCTATGCAGCACCCACTTCGAGATCAATTATCTGAGGAAAGTGCTATACGGCCTACTATGAATCCGAAATTCGCAGCACTCTGCAAACCAAGTAATATACAATTACCCAACTTACTCTTTGGAGAGGATCTCGGGAGACGTATTAAAGAGTTGGAAGATGAAGCGAAAACAGGATTGATAAATACATCAATGGTTGCAAAGTCTGTAAAGAGGAAGTATCCTTTCAGACGTCATACGGATCCTAGACCAGGACCAAGTCGCTCATCAACACAGGGACGTAGCCGGCAGCCTGCAGCGGGAGTAAGGACCAGTGGTGGTGCTTCCGGGAGAATCCAGGGATCTCAGAATACTCAAATGACTCAAGAGGTAGGTGGACCTGGTTCTCAGGGGAACATACTAACTGGATTAAGTCCAAAAGTTGGAGGCAGATTACGTCTCTTCTATAAACATTGGAAGAAGATTACTTCAGATGTGGTAATTCTGAATAATATACAAGGATTTCGAATTGAATTCAATCCAAATTTTGATTTGCCTGTCCAGCATGTTCCTAGCAGAACACTCCACTTTGCGAAGTAATGGAGGTTCAAGTTGCGCTTCAAAACCCTATATATAAAAGGTGTTATTAAAGAATCAGTCTACAAAATTCACCAATTTGGGTCAAATATATTCCCTCGATCAATAAAGGATGGAGGATGTAGGATTATTATAGACTTGACAAGTCTGAATCCTTTTGTTCAGTGTCTGTTCACTTGCAAGATATGAAGTATTTTAAATTTACATGGATGAACCACTTAGGGCAGTTCAAAGCTCTGCCTAAAGGGTTAACGTTCCCTCCCAGAATATTCATAAAAATCAATTCTGGGGTTGCTGAGAGCTAGGGGCATGTACTAATGGCATTTCTGGATGATGTCCTGATTATAGGAAGGACAAAACAGTCAACAGAAGCATCTGTTGCAGTAATAAAATCAAACTTTTGAAAGTTTGGGGGTTTCTAAATTCATCCAAAGAAATCAAGGTTAAAAACATGTACCTCGATTAATTATTTGGGGTTCACAATTGATTTAGCCCAAATGCAAATTTCTTTGCCCAGTGAAAAAAGGGTGGAGTTGATTAAAGATTGCAGTAATCTGTTAAACGAGCAAAAACCTCTAATCAGACAGGTGGCTCGAGTACTGGGAAAATTAATAGATTCCCAGCAGTCCAGTATGGACCATTACATTATCAACAGCTGCAGAGAATTAAAGAACAGGCACTGAGAGTAAATGCTGGTCATTTTGATAGAACCATGCAAGTAACAACAAATGCTGTTTCTAAGCTGTAGTGGTGGATTCTACATGTCTCAAGCAGTTCAGGCAAAGTGCTGATTGAACAACCTTCCATGATATTACAAACTGATGCCAGTGCACTAGGATGAGGTGCAACTGACTTAACATGGAGCTGCGGAGGCAGATGGAATCAGGAAAAGTTAATGTTACTGCAGACATGGGGAATTACCTATTTGGAGTTTTTAGGAGGTTTCTATGGACTCCAAGCTTATGGTTCTAACACAACTAAAAGGAAGGTTCAAGTTCAAATTAATAAACACAACAGTAGTTGCCTATATTAATGATATGGGTGGAATTAAGTCGGGGTCGTGTGACAAAATGGTTAGATCAACTTGGGTCTTGGTGTATTGAAAAGAACATTTGGATTTCAGCTATCTACCAGGTAGAATGAACACGATAGCAGACACCAGGTCACGAAAAGTTCCATGATAATAAAGAATGTATGTTGAATCAAGAGGTATTCAATGATATAGTAATCAGATTTGGAATGACCGACATCGACTTAAATCATCAGCTATCGAGATATGTCTCATGGAAACCAGATCCAGGAGTAGTGGCGATTGATGCTTTCTCGCTACATTGGGGTGGTATGTTTTCATATATATTTCCACCTTTCTGCCTCATAAGCCAATGTTTGCTTAAAATCAGGCAAGATGCTGCTTCAAGGGTATTGGTAGTACCAGATTGGCCTATACAGCCATGGTATCTGTTGATATTAGAATTAACAACACAAATGTTGATGAAAGTCCCAAAAAGGAGTAATTTATTGCTGCACCCTGTAACAGGGTAACAACATCCATTATATCATCGTTTGGATTTGTTGATTTGCAGGTTTTAAGAATGCCTTTTCTGGGACGAGGACTGTCTGAGCATACTGTGGACATGCTTACGGCAGCCGGGAGGAAGAGCACTCAAAAACAGTACCTTTCTTATATTAAGAAATGGGAAGAGTTCTGGTTACAAAAGAATGTGCAATATAGTACTGCAGATATTTCAAATGTTTAGAATTTCTGTCAAAACTTTATGATGATGAAGGTCTGAGTTGTAGTGCAATTAATTCAGCCAGAAGTGCATTGTCCTCATATTTGGTTCTGGATTCAGAAAGAAACTCAATTGGGTCACACCCAATTGTTTCCAGACTAATGAAAGGAATCTTTAATTCCAAACCACCGAAACCTAGGTACGTGATAATCTGGGATGTAAGTGTGGTACTGAAACTACTTCGTGAATGGTCATCAAGTGTGTCTTTACCTTTGGTCAAGCTCAGTATGAAAGTATTCATGCTTATGGCATGAGTGACAGCACAACGAGTGCAAACACTTGGAAAATTACAAATAGACAGTATGGAAGTAACTGAAGACAAGGTTACATTCTATATCTATGACCTACTAAAGTAAATTAGGCCAGGTGTGACAGGATTTAAAATTATGCTAGCAGCATATCCAAATGATCCATGTCTCTGTATTAAGACATATTTATTACAATACATTGAGGTCACAAATAATTTGAGAATACGGAAACTGGGTTGTTGATCACACACAATAAACCACACAAGAGAGTTTCAATACAGACTATTTCCAGATGGATAAAAGAAGTCTTAACAGCTGCTGGTATTAACACTTATGTTTTTAGGTCTCACTCGCCTAGGGCAGCAGAAACGTCGGCGGCCAGGGCAAAAGAGGGCCCGTTGACCATATCCTCGCAGCCGCCGGGTGGTCCAATGAGTTGATGTTTCAATATTTTTACCATCGGCCTATTGTTAATGCGGGGTTGTTTGCAGAAACTATTTTAGGTTCTGTGTAAATTCCTCTGGTTTAAAGGGGATCTGATTCATTTCATTATTGAAATGAATTACTGCATTTGTGGTACAAATGTTATTATGAATGCATGATTGATTATTCTCGTTCCGAGTCAATCTATGCAGTGAGAAGCCGGGATTGATCCACGGCATGAAATCACAAAGCTTTAAAATCTTCACGTAGTCACTCACGTGACTCCGAAGTAAAATAGTAAGATTAAACGAGAACTTACCTAAGTTTGAAGTTTGATCTTTATTTTATGAGGAGTTACGTAGGTGATTACGTGCCCACCACGACCCTACCCTCTATCATAAAGGTCAGATGGAAGTTCTTGTATTACTCGTTTTATTATGAGACTATATTACTTTGGTTGTTGTTTTTTGTGATTTCACACCGCTGCTTTGAAGATTGACGCGCAGGCGCACTGGCGGGGTTCTTCACGTAATCACCTACGTAACTCCTCATAAAATAAAGATCAAACTTCAAACTTAGGTAAGTTCTCGTTTAATCTTACTAATAATCGCCATTTGCATTGTTTTGTGCAGTTAACAAATCACAATTTCACACAATGTACATAAGACGGCAGTTATTTGACAAATACTCCGCAGTTCGGTGTAGATCATGTCCACTGTCGACATCTGAAATTAAAGAAAATATCATGCAGTCAATATGTTCTTATTCTGCATTAAATAACAGAGAGGTATAAAGAAAATGCTCTTTAGGAGAAGATTTTTAAAAGGATGTTGCCATGAGGACTCGACTATCTGAGATCAATGATCTAACTACAGTGAGAGATTGAACAGGCTAAATAAAAATTTCAATATGCCACAGAAGTAATAAATGTTTTCTTACCTTTCCTCCTTAATGGGGAACCTGAAGAAAGACAAGTCGGGTTGCCTACATTGCCGATTGTTTTTCTCAGGTCCATCTGGAGCACACGGTATTGGGGGTAGGGTGTTGACATGGATAGAAAATTGGTTGGCAGACCGGAAGCAAAGAGTAGGAGTGAACGGGTCCTTTTCAGAATGGCAGGCAGCGGCGAGTGGAGTGCCGCAAGGCTCGGTGTTGGGGCCGCAACTGTTTACCATATATATTAATGATTTGGAAGAGGGAATTAGGAGCAACACTAGCAAGTTTGCGGATGACACAAAGCTGGGTGGCATTTTCTGAAGAGTCTTTAAAAGTCAAGACAATTTGGCAAACACTTTGCAAGGAGCCAACACATTTTCTGAAGAGTCTTTAAAAGTCAAGACAATTTGGCAAACACATTGCAAGGAGCCAACACATTTTCAACTCCTACCTCGACAAAAACCTGGACCCACTGCAGTTCGTTTACCGCCACAACAGATCAACGGTGGATGCGATCTCGCTGGCCCTCCACTCTTCTCTGGGAAACTTGGACAACAAAAACTCATATGTCAGGCTGTTATTCATTGTTCATACCTCGGCATTTAATACAATCATCCCCTCCAAGCTGGTTACCAAACTCGCAGAACTGAGTCTCTGCGCATCCCTCTGCAATTGGATCCTCGACTTCCTCATTCTCAGACCAGTCTGTCCGTATTGGTGGAAATGTGTCAAGACTCGATAACACTGCACGGTTGCACCTTAAGACTGCGTGCTCAGCCCCCTGCTGTACTCAATCTATACTCATGACTGCATAGCTGGATATAGTGCGAACTCCATCATCAAGTTTGCTGACAACACCACTGTTGTGGGACGTATCACTGATGGGGATGAGTCAGAGTATAGAAGAGAAGTCGAGCAACTGTCCATATGGTGCCAGCACAATAACTTGGCACTCAACACCAGCAAAAAGATTACAAAAAGTAGTGAACACTGCCCAGTCCATCATCGGCTCTGACCTCCCTTCCATCGAGGGGATCTATCGCAGTTGCTGCCTCAAAAAGGCTGGCACTATCATCAAGGACCCACACCATCCTGGCCACACACTCATCTCCCTGCTGCCTTCAGGTAGAAGGTACAGGAGCCTAAAGACTGCAACAACCAGGTTCAGGATTAGCTACTTCCCCACAGCCATCAGGCTATTAAACTTGGCTCGGACAAAACTCTGAACATTAATAGCCCATTATATGTTATTTGCACTTTATCAGTTTATTTATTCATGTGTGTATAAATTTATATAATTGTATATGGACACACTGATCTGTTTTGTAGTCAATGCCTACTATTTTCTGTTGTGCTGAAGCAAAGCAAGAATTTCATTGTACAATCAGGAACACATGACAATAAACTCAATTGAACGAACTTGAACAATAGGATTACTTCAAATAAATAATGTTTGAAAATTATGCACTTTACTTATGTTCCACTTTTTAAAGTTTTTTACATCTCCTTTTAACAGTCATGTTATGCATTTTTCTATTCTTGAATTTGAGTCCATAGTGCATGTGGGTACTCACAAAGATTGCTACAATTCTAATCTTGCCTCTATTGCAGCACAAGTTCATGTCTTTGTATTGCTGTGTGTTATGTATTGCTGTGTTTATTAGATGGGAAATGTTATCCCTGGTCATCTTAACATCATCAAATTCTGTGCGGAACACTTTCTCGCACACTTCACAGAACCCAAGAAAGTATTCCGAAGGCACCATCAATGAGCCAAAGTCAGACGTTGATGTGTCGTATGCTTTGTGATGGATGAATATGAGTGCAGGATCTACTAAAGTGGCATCCGTTCGTAATAGAACTTCTCTGCATGTGTGGCATTTTGAGGACAGTTCATGTGAAGAGATGATTTTGTGACAGATGTGTCCTGCGATGTAAGCTAGTGTATTCTCTTCAGGGAGATCTAGTGAAATGCTGCAGACTGCATTGTGCTGTTTTGTTTTACTGGTATGGGAGATAGATGGAGATGGTTTCTTGACTCTGTTTTTTGTTAGTGTTTGCAATGTTAAGATAAATCTGTCTGAGTCGGGGGAACAGTTTGCACTCACAGATGGTTTTATCAGTTCAGCCACCATAACCATCCGGAAAGCACATCGAAACTCCCTCACTGATGGATTTTCTCTGAATCCGCCCTTTCGCCGAATAGTGGAGAACAAATTCTCTACAACATCCTGATTGATCCGAGATGTGAACATAAAACGGGCGTCTGTGCTTTCCTTTATGTGCTGCCACAGCTGTGAAATGCAAGAAATTGCAAGCCGCCATCCCTTGACAAACAACACATTTTTAGCTCCAAGCACTGTCAAGCTTCGGAGTACAGTCAAGCATGATTCAAAGAATGACTTATGCGCAGACTTTTCAGAAATAGGCCTCCTTAACATTTTGGGGTCCTTGAAAAACCTGCTGTTAAATGAGTCAAACAGTCCATCAACCATTTCAATGAACTCTGCCGTATAAACAGCCTCCCCAGGTAACTTTCCAAGAGCCGCATAGGTGTAGACGCCTGCTGCTACCGAATGGCTAAGCACCTGCGCAGCCTTGTTGACTCTCATTTTTAGAGAAGCTGTTTAAAACAAAATGGCCTCTGTAGTATTCGTTTTCATTGATAATTTAATCTGTTGTACTCTGGTTAATTTATGGGCCTTTCTAATGGGCAACTGTGAATCATGCTCATAAAATGTGTAAATATGCGCCCATTTGATATGTTTTTTTCTGCCATCCTCTCCCTTGACCTCAAAAACATATTTCTCCAAATTTGAGCGAGTGTTTTTCAACAAGTGTGGTGGGTCATGCATGCAATAGATATTGGTTCCCCCGTGGACGAAGAAAGGATGGTCTTCTGTCACACCCAAGTTGGAGTACAGTCGAATATTGCTTGGGCCTTGGTCACAAACAACGGCCTTGGGCTGCAGTCCAATAGCCTTAACCTTCTGTAAACATTCATTGAGTAATGTTTGTAGTTTGTCAGCCATTGTGCAGTCCCGTGAAAGAAAGTAACCTACAGGTTGCTTCCATTTCCCCATCAAGCCTCTAACCATGAAAACTAGAGCATGGTTGGCAGGCCTTGATGTCTTCCCTAGGGATCCAAAGTCCTCAAAACCCTCCACTGAATCTTCAGTAATATTGTAAGAGAGGCTTGCACGTAAACTCATTTCGTCAAAGGAGACTACACATAATGTATCCCTCTCTGTCATCACCGCAACCCTGTCTTTCAAAAGTTCAAAGATCTTAGGGGGAAACCCAGGCCTCACTTCAATATTGCTCAACCACCTACGTAGTGATGAGATTGATGGAAGTGTGAAAATGCACTGGCAAAACTGATATGCTCGGGGACTCTGGTGGTAGAGGGACAAGGCAACCACCTTGTCTGAATAACTCCATCGTCTTCCTCTTGCACTTCTACGTCCAGCCGCATTACGCAACTGCGACGCAAAGAAAGACAGCGCTGGTTCTTGTAAAAATTCACCAGCCCCTCTGATCAAGTCACTAATTGTCTTAATTTCTGTAGTATTCTTTTTCATTGATAATTTAATCTGTTGCACTCTTTTTTTGAGGCGGAAAGTACGCTGTCTTTCCTTCTTCAGAGCTCTGCTGTCATTCACATTTGGTGTGGATTGAAGATCAGGTTTTTCAGGAGTTGTACAGACATTGCTGGGTTCTTTACGATGAATTTTGTCTGCAGCTGAGCAGTAAGAATGTTCGGCCAGTATGTTGTGTGACACTGCCAAGACAAAAAAAATGAGAAAGGGAAAAAGAAATGTCAAGCATATTAATGAAAAAGATGAAGCATATACATGTAAATAAATCAGCATCTACTAATAATTATAATTAAAAATAGATGTGATGCACCAATTTCAATCTACCAGAAGAAAATCATGATCTTGATTTTTTGAAGATTTAAAAAACATTAAATCAATTTAAATGTTGTATGAATTATGCTTGAAGCTTTAAATGGATGTTCTTACTTTAATTAAATACTAGTACGCATTCCATCAGCCCACACTGTGTAGTCTTACGTGTGATTATAGTTTTGTGAACATTTCACAAATGAAAATAAAAGTACCATACATGCCATTACATATTGACCATTGGCAATTATATCAGTTTGGATATAACTTTTTAATATTTAGCCAAAGTGAGAGAATATATTTTATTTAAAAAAGGAGAAAATTACTTGCCTCTTTGCTGTTTTAAAGGCGTTGGTGAGGATGGGAGGTTCTCATTCTTCCTCTTGAGTAACCTGCGTTGGGAAGACAGACGTTTTGGCGGGTTAGGAATGTCAAAGAGCGTTGGAACTGCATTCCAATTTAGCCTGTTCTTGGTCTGCTTGTTGGAAAACTGGTCAAGTTCAAAGTGTAAAGAACAAAGACAACAGTTGGCTGACAAGTACTCCGGAGTTCAGTTCAGGAGATCTTGTCGACGAGTATTCTGGACCCACTGTTGACATCTGAAATTACAGAACATATCATTTAGGATTAACTACATGCCTGCAGAATGGGTGATGTATCACTTAAGTGCAATTGTTTTCAGTTGTGTGGAGAGACCTGTATATTGAAGATGCATTTTGCCTCTAATATGTCAATTTACCTTAAATGTAGAAGAGAATATTAAAAACTTCTTACAAAGACCATTAAGTATTTTCTTTCTATCCTCTTTTGGACCTAAGGCATAGCAGGGCTGCCAACTCTCACACAGAGGGAAGGGAGGGAGAGAGGAAAGGGAGGGAGGGAAAGAACGGAGAGGGAGAGAGGGAGGGAGATCGAGAGAAGAGAGGGGAGAGAGAGATCGAGAGAAGGGGAGAGAGATAGATCGATTCTGACTCCGCGGTGTTTTCGATCGATCGGGGAACCTAAAGAATGACAGGTCGGGTCGTTTACATTGACGATTAGAGCAATTGATAGCAGAGCAGTGAGATGAAGATTTAGATGTAGATGCCATGACTGTAGTCGAGGCACGCCGGTAAAATGGCGTCGACAACCACCCATGGCATACTACCCTTTTTTCGCTGAGTGGCGCATCTTGCTCTGCTATATAATCTTTGGTGAAGAGCAGGTAAGGATAAAAGCACTGCCATGCAGCGGGAGGCAGGAATGCAGCCAGTGATGCATGCATTCCCTTTAATGCAGCCAGTGATGCATGCATTCCCTTTAATGCAGCCAGTGATGCATGCATTCCCTTTAATGCAGCCAGTGATGC
>JAXLNO010001580.1:0-32904 GCA_038087875.1 Malacoraja senta | reverse complement strand
CGGCATCTGCAGTTTCTTTCTGCACAAATACCATTGTAACCCAGGTGTTACAATGCAAAGTTGCTAATGATCTACAGGTTAGCGTGGAGTGTAAACACTTACTTAGATAGATAAGATGTATTCAATCACAGGATGTGGGTGTTGATGGTTAGTCCAGCATAAAGTGCCCATAATTGCTCTGCAGTGAGTCAACTACATTGCCGTTGGTCTAGGGTCACATGGAGGCCAGAGTGGCCAAGAACAGCAGGTTTCAATCCCTGAAGGACATCAGTGAATCAAATAGGTTTTTAATGACAATCCGGTGGTTTCATGGTCAACATCAATGAAACAAACTCTTTATTCCAGATTTATTTAATTACATGAATTTAAATTCCCCAGATGCTGTGGTGGATTCAAACCCATTCCCCCAGATCAAACACCAGTTCGATAAGTTAACCGGCATGTTACAGTCGTGTTGAACGGAGGCCTCTCGACTTCTATGTTCTGTGAAAATAAAAAAAATCTGAGGCAAGACTTTATGGAGGTCTTTTAGGTATTTACTTTCCTTAGCCGGTTGCCTAATAATGTCGTAATGTGACTCTCTTCCAATTTTACATTTTCCACCAAAGTCCAGATTTTTCCCTATTCATATCTTAACATGTAAGGAGTTGGAATCATTGTTCCCAAAATGGATTCCCACTGAAACCCCAGTCCCTCTCTTGTCTGGCTATCTACATACTGTTTTAAGAAATCTTTTTTTTTTGTATCAAAAATAATTTATTTAATTACGATCACGATGCAAACCAAAACCGTGGTAACACACCCACCACCACAGTACAACATCACCAAATTATCTAAATCTTCAAACCACTGTTACAATCCTTGCAAATATACTAAATATCTACCATCCAACTATGTCCCTCTCTAACACCACCCGGGCGCGGACGTAACCCCGGTAAAGGGGCAAACATCTGGCTTGGGCAAAGCCCACTTCCACCTGGCGCCGTGACTCGCGGATGGCCAACTAGGCCAGGCCTAGGAGCAACAAGAAATCTTCTTGGTTACGCCTAAGACATTCTGCCCCATCTAAGGCTCTTAGACGAAGGAAGTCCCAGTCCATGTTGGGGAAGTTAAAGTCACCCACCACTCAATGGTTTCTTTATTGTCATGTGTACCAGGTACAGTGAAATGTGTTTTTTACATCCAGCTCAGCAAAACTATCCCCGTACATAAGCACGATCGCCGTGGTTAGTGCAGCATGTACAGAACAGCCCACTGAGTCCATGTGCAAGGGGTGCCATCTTGGGGCCATTTTGCAGTCCCAGCTGCAGCTAGCCACAAAGGCCCTTTGCAGCCGTTACCTCCATTTCGATCGTACTGCGATCCGATGTCCCTCTCCACACCTGGCCCTCTTCAGCACGATGACAACCCCCTGTTGTCCGGACTCGTACAGCACCAAAACAGACATTACAACCCAACGAGTCCAGGCCAGCTACCAAGCACCCATCTCGCTAACATCATTTTAATTCTCCCTACCTTTTGGCATCAACTCCCGCAAGAGTCTGCTACTCACATACTCACTCAGGGCCAACAACTGTAGCCAGTTAACCTAAAAACCTGCAACCCTTTTGTGAATGCGGGGGAAGCACGGTGGGCCAAAGGGCTTGTTTGACATCTACGAAACAAAGGAACTGCGTGGGTTTCTTCTAATCCTGGAGGAAGCCCACACTGTCAAAGAGAGAACATTCAGAATCCACGCGGAGAATACCAGAGGTCAGGATTGAACCTGGGCTACTGAGGCTGGAGCTCTGGTCCTGATAGGAGTCGTAGAATCATTGAACTAAACAACACTTTGGGCGGCATGATGGCATAGCGGTAGAGTTGCTGCCTTACAGGGCTAGAGGCCCGGGTTCAATCCTGACTACGGATGTTGGCTGTACGGAGTTTGTACATTCTCCCCGTGACCTGCGTGGGCTTTCTCCTGGTGCTCTGGTTTCCTCCCACACTCCTCACAGGAATTCTCTGCCTCAGAGGGCGGTGCAGGCCGGTTCTCTGGATACTTTCAAGAAAGAGCTAGATAGGGCTCTTAAAGATAGCGGAGTCAGGGTATATGAGGGGAAGGCAGGAACGGGGTACTGATTGGGGATGATCAGCCATGATCAAATTGAATGGCGGTGCTGGCTCAAAGGGCCGAATGGCCTACTCCTGCACCTATTGTCTATTGTCCAAAGACGTACAGGGTAGAAGGCTTTGGTAAAATTGTAATTTGTCCCTAGTGTGTGTGGGACAGTGCTGGTGTACGGGAATAGCTGGTCGGTGCGGACTCGGTGGGCCTGTTTCCGAGCTGCATCTCTAAACTAAACTAAACTAAAACTAAAATAGGGCTCCACTTATAATCGTGTGCCCTCACTGTAACTGATTAAATTGGCCCAGATATTTCTGGCACAGGGCACCTTCCAGCGTGCAACTTTAAACTTTCAAACTGGCAGGTCAAAGAGATTTGCCCTATAAATTAGCTGGAGGAGGTATGAGCTGACATCATCTGGTGAATGATGGACTCAATGGTGTCATCTCCTTTCTCAAGGAGATCTAAAGTGAACAGGGGAATGACAGAAAAGGGACGAAGGTAAGTGGAATAAGGTCACACACAGGAAGGGGAACAATGAGCTGTGGATATAATGGATTGAGAGTCAGCCAAAGAGTCAGCAGGAGATAGCGAGGAACTTTACCGAGAGTAATTTTGAAAATTTATAACAATGTTCATTTGGTTTAAATTATTGCTTTTATGGACTGGAAAGGTTGATGGGCAGACATGAAACATAAATCTTCTTATCTGTAGATGTACTTAAGATGTTAAATTCTAGCCTTAAAGGGCCTGTCCCACTTGCGCGTCATTGACGCAACATCATTTACGTGATGCGCGCATGGCGGGCATGGCTGGCATTACGCGCGCATGGTGCATGGTGAGACGTGGTGGCGTAGGCAGTGACGCGCAAATGATGCCCAAGTGGGACAAGCAATTGACTTTGATGCTCAGATGCAGCAGCTTTGTAAACCTCAGCACAGTCCAGTTTCAGTTCACTGTCGTTTATTGTCACCCGTACCGAGGTGCAGCGGAAAGCTTGTTCTGCGTGCCAACCAGTCAGCGGAAAGGCAATACAAGATTACGATCGAGCCATTTACGGTGCGCAGATACATGGCGAGGGAATAACGTTTAGTGCAAGGTAAAGCCAGTAAAGTCCAATCAAAGATAGTCTGAGGTTTACCACGCTAGTAGTTCAAGTCTCGACTCGAAAAACGTCACCCATTCCTTCTCTCCAGAGATGCTGCCTGTCCCTCTGAGTTACTCCAGCTTTTTGTGTCTATCTTCGGTTTAAACCAGCATCTGCAGTTCCTTCTTACACAGTAGTTCAACATTGCTCTCTAAAATTTTTTTTTTCTTTTTTCAAAATTAAATTATTAAAAGTAATATTTACAATACAACAAAACCAAACAGAATCCACCATCATAATACAAGACAAACAAATATACTATATAAACTACTATACAACTATGTTACAATCCTTGTCAAGGATGCATTCAACCCCCCTGCGGTGCCCAGCGGTCCCGGAAATCCCCAGGGTGCCCGTGGACAGCGTGTAGTCCCTCTCTAACACCACCAGGGCACGGACGTAACCCTGGAAGAGGGGCAGGCAGCCGGCTCGGGACGGGCCCTCTTCCGCCTGGCGCCATGACGCTCTCTAGTTGTTGGTAGGATGATTCAGTTGCCTGATTACAGCTGGGAAGAAATTGTCACTGAATCTGGAGGTGTGCATTTTCACACTTCTACACCTATTGCCTGATGGGAGAGGGGAGAAGAAGGAGTGGCCAGGGTGCGGCTCATCCTTGATTATGCTGCTGGCCCTGCCAAGGCAGCGTGAGGTGCAATGGAAGGGAGTCAATGGAAAGAGAGGTTGGTTTGTGTGATGGTCTGGGCTGCGTCCACAATTCGCTGCACTTTTCTGCGGTCTTGGATGGAGCTGTTCCCAAACCAAGCTGTGATGCATCCTGATAAAATGCATTCCATGGAATAGGAAGGTTGAGAGCCAGTTGTGGTTTAAGCGAAGCGAATGGTAGAACAGTACAAATCTTGTGGTGCTTCACATTTGGTGGGGTATCTATTCATCATTACAGCTGTTGGAGGATTTATGTATTAATGGCAGTGAGGGCCATTAAACTCACCATTATCAGGGGTATAGTGGTATCATGGCTAGGATTTCAATGGTACTCAGAGGCCCAGATTATTCATCTTGGTTTATTTTAGTTTAGCTTAGAGATACAGCATGGAAACACATCCTTCAGCCCACCGAGTCCATGCCGACCAGAGATCCCTTACACATATTAGGGGCAATTTACAATTTTTACCAAGCCAATTAACCTAAAAAACCTACATGTCTTTGGACACGTCTGTACAAAGTTCGTCTGTACTCAGGATCGAACCTGGAGTCTCTGGTGTTGTAAGGCAGCAACTCTACCGCTACTCCACCATGCTGTTTATTGAGAACGGGTGTGATAGAGGGGATCGAGATCATGAGATTAGTGAGGATAACTAGAAGGACGTCGCCATTATGGGATAGTTAATGGGCTGGATAACATGAGTTCAAAATGATGGGCAAAAGACACGGGAGGAATGTAAGGGATAATGCATTCATGCAGCATGCGGTTATGATATGGAACTCCCTGACCATAGGGAGGATGGAAGCAAAGTCATTCAAGCAGTCAAAGGTAAATCACTTGCAGGGTTTCAGTGAAAGAAGGGTGATAATGACTCAATGGATTGCTCGACAAGAAGATGGAATTGAACTGGAATCGGTGCAGAGAAGATCTGCGAGGCTGTGGCCAGTACTCGAGAGCCTGAGCTACAGGAAATGGTTGGGCAGACTATGGCTTCAGCGTTAGGGGGCTGAGGAGTGAACTGACGGAGGTGTATAAAAACACGAGGGGGAAGAGATAGGGTGAATGCACTGAGTCTTTTACCAAAAAGAGGGGGAATCAAGAACCAGAGGATGGAGGTTTAAGGAGAGGACGGAAAGATTTTATCGGAAACTACGGGGCAACTTTTTCACTCAGAGAGTGATGGAACAAGCTGCCAGAGGAAGTAGTGGAGGCAAATACTACAACAGCATTTAAAACTCAATTGGACAGATACATACATGTATAGGAAAGATTAAAGGATTAGTAGATATGGGCCAAACATGGTTAAATGGAACTAGCTCAGATGGGCATCTTGTTTGTCATGGACAAGTTGAACCTAGGGCCATATTGTATGACTCTGTGACTCAGTGAGCTGATTGTAGACTTTAGGAGAGCTCCCCCTCTCCTCACCCCACTCACCATCAACAACACCACAGTCACATCTGTGGAGTCTTTTAAGTTCCTGGGAACAATCATCTCCAAGGACCTTAAGTGGGGGGCTACCATCGACTCCACAGACAAAAAGGCACAACAGAGGATGTACTTCCTAAGGCAGCTGAGGAAGCACAATCTGCCACAGGCAATGATGGTCCAATTCTACACGGCCATCGTAGAGTCTGTTCTCACCTTCTCCATCATGGTCTGGTTTGGCTCAGCCACCAAGCACGACACCTGGAGGCTGCAGCGAATCGTCCGATCAGCAGGGAAGGTTATTGGCTGCAACCTTCCTTCCATTGATGAACTGTACACCGCAAGGGCCAGGAAGCGAGCGGGCAAGATCATCTCTGACCCCTCTCACCCTGGCCACAAACTCTTTGAATCACTTCCCTCTGGAAGGTGACTCCGGATTGTCAAAGCTGCCACAGCCAGACATAAAAACAGTTTTTATCCACGAGTTTTATTATTATTAATGTTTAGTGTTTTCTGAGTCATTCGTAACTGTCACTGTATGTCATGTTTTTACTTGTGGGCGGAGCACCAAGGCAAATTCCTTGTATGTGAATACTTGGCCAATAAACTTACTTACTTACTTAATGCTATCCAAATTATAATGATTCCTTGAGCCTATATCCTACCATGATAGCTGTGGAACTTAATTAAACCGAGAACTTAAGGCAAACTAGCATCAGGAATGATGACCACTGGATGGTTGTTTAAACCTGTCTCTTTCAATAATGTCCTTCAGAGGAGGCAACAGGCTGCATGTGACTCCGAGATCACCAAGATGGGTGAATCATAGCTGTCTCTCGGAAGTGGCCCAAAGACACACTTGACGGGACAGTTACAGATCAACAATAAATGCCACCTCTAATGAGCAAGGGAAACATTAGACTGGCCTCCAATGCTCGCCCATTGTCTTATGATCCTGCTAAAAGTACATCTCCTTTCCCTGAAGGACATTGGAGAATTGAATAGGTTTTTACAACATCCCAGTAGTTTTATGGGAACATCAGTAATGCGAACTGTTTTGTTAATTCCAATTTTATTTAACTAACTTAGATGAGGCAGGAAGTATCCCAACATGTAAGAAACAGTTAGACAGGTACATGGATAGTGCAGGTTTGGAGGGATATGGACCAAACGCGGGCAGGCGGGACTAGTGTAGCTGGGACATGTTGGCCGGTGTGGACAATTTGGGCCGAAGGGCCTGTTTCCACACTGTATCACTCTATGACTCTATGGCTGAATGTAACATCACCAGTTGTCATGTTCTGATTTGAACTCACAACCTAGGGCCCGTGCTAAAGGTACATCAACCTGGTAACACACTCCCTATATCATCTTTTTGTCTTCTCTCCGTACTCTGAGTGAGAGCAAGTTGTTGTTGTTGGTTGTGTTCACTGCTTTTGTGATCATGTTGCATGAGTTACCTTCTTCTCTCACAAGAGGGCTCTGTAAAGATAGTCAGAGACAGACAGCCCTTTGACCCACCATCGATCTTTCCAAATGAGGGAATCAAAATAACCTCAAGAGGAGAATGGTTCTATCCCATCACAAGAATGATCCCAGGAATGAGTAAGTTAACCTGCGATGAGTGTTTGTCGACACTGGGCCTGTACTCACTGGAGTTTGGAACAATGAGGGGGGATCTCATTGAAACGTACAGAATAGTGAAAGGCTTGGATAGAGTGGATGTGGAGAGGATGTTTACACTAGTGGGAGAGTCTAGGACTAGAGGTCTTAGCCTCAGAATTAAAGGATGTTCTTTTAGGAAGGAGATGAGGAGAATTTTCTTCAGTCAGTGGGTGGTGAATCTGTGGAATCCTTTGCCTGTGGAGGCTGTGGAGGCTGTGGAGGCTGTGGAGGCCACCTCTGATTTGGATTCACAGTGTTTACAACAACCCAGTAGTTTTGTGGGAACATCAGTAATGCTAGCTGTTTCATTAATTCCAATTGTATTTAACTAACTGAATGTAATGTCACCAGTTGCCATGTTCTCATTTTGCACTCACAACCTAGGGTCATTGTTGGTGTAAGAAAGAACTGCAGATGCTAGTCAAAATCAAAGGCGGACACAAAATGCTGGAGTAACTCAGCGGGACAGGCAGCATCTCTGGAGAGAAGGAATGGGCGACCTTTCGGGTCTGAAGAAGGGTCTCGACCCGAAACGTTGCCCATTCCTTCTCTCCTGAGATGCAGCCTGTCCCGCTGAGTTACTCCAGCAATTGGTATCTACCTGTTGGATTACTATTCCTGCTATGACACTATACCTGTGTTCCGTGAAGCCACATTTTTGCTGCAATGCTCACCTGATCATAGAACCATTCACGCCTCATACCTGTGCATCCCAGCCTGGCTTTAATTCCTGGAAGGCAATATCTTTCCGTTTAAAGTCCTCCGTCTTTCAATCAACGTGACCTCCTTCACCCCACCTTCCCTCCACGATCCTTGCATTCCTTCAATCTTGTGAACCATTAAGGCCATACCTTAAAAAGTTTCGTCTTTCATCAAGCTTTTTGTCATCTATGCCGTTCCCATCAAAATGTCAGGCGAGGTCTACATTCCAGGCTGCTGATACCCTTGAAAGTTGTACGTTGCTGTTAATACTATCTATGAATAGTATGCATAGTTGGCAGTGGTATTTAGCTGTAGTGTACACTACTGTAGACAGCACACACAACACTGGTCATGGTGTTCAGGGAAAGTCTAGATCAAAAGTTTACAATAGTGTGGTCTATTACTAGTGGCATTCACGAAGAAAATTCAGCAGATGTCCACAATAGTGTACACTACAACTAGATGGATATAGTTTGGTTTGGTTTGGTTTGGTTTGGTTTAGTTTAGTTTAGAAACACAGCATGGAAACAGGACCTTCGGCCCACCGAGTTCACGCTGACCATTGATCACCCGTACACTAGTTCTCCATTATCCCAGTTTCACATACTTGGGGAACGGGGGGGGGGGGGGGAATTTACGGAAGCCAATCAACCTAAAAATCTGCACGTCTTTGAAATGTGGGAGAAAACCGCAGCACCTGGAGAAAACCCACGCAGTCACAGGGTCCGTACAGACTGCTCTCATAGTCAGGGTGGAACCCAGGTCCCTAGCACCATGTGGCAGCAACTCTACTGCTGCTCCACCGTGCCACACGTCAGGAATAGGAAACAGCACCATCCTGACTAGTTGTCACAGGCAGATATGAGGGTTATCAGCTATAATGAAAATGTAACTCTATCCTCTTAACGGGCGGAATGGTAGCTCATGTCAGACTGGAGGGTGCCTTTTTATGAGAGCAGAAGACTTCTGAATTAGGCATGGACAAAAGAGCAATGTGGAGAAACCATATTCAGTACCAGTCAGCACCTACCTTCCTGCTAACTGCACGCTCCTGCAATACCAGTTGAGCAAACTGTAGTTAACCTTGCATTTGAACTTCCAAACAAGGCCGTTGAGCTATTGTTTGTCATCAGACAAGACTGCCACACTTGGTGACAGACAACTAGTCAACAGAGAAGATTAAATCAAAAGAAACCACAATCTGAAACTGAAGCAATTTCTTATACCTGTCGCTAAATGTCTTGAAGAACCTCATCAGGTTGCTGTGTTGGAAGGGACTGCAGATGCTGTTTTAAACCGAAGATAGACACAAACGGCTGTAGCAACTCAGTGGGTCAGATAGCCATCCCTGGAGAGAAGGAACAGGTGATATTTAGGGTCAAGTCTGAAGAAGGGTCTCATAAGGTCATGTTATAGGATTGGAATAAGGCCATTCGGCCCATCAAGTCTACTCTGCTATTCAATCATGGCTTTCACTATAATAACCTTTCACTATTCTGTATGTTTCAATGAGGTCCCCCCCCCCCCCCCCACCCCCGTCATTCTACTAAACGCAACCCGAAACGTCACCTGTTCCTTCTCTCCAGAGACGCTGTCTGACCCGCTGAGTTCCTCCAGCTTTTTTGTGTCTACCATCAGGTTTCTTCTCCACAAACTTTCACAGGAAATCCTCTCGGATCACTTTCTCTGTTGCATTTAGCAAAAAAGAAGCGAAACACAATTTAACCAAAAGTATTGGCTACATTTAACATCAGGAACGAATGTATTGGGTTACAACAATTCACTTTCTTGTTTAAGTATCCAAACGCCATTTGGTCAAAATAATCTTGACCAAAAGCAAGGGGTCCTGGACCAAAACACCACCCATCTCTCCAGGGACACTGCTTGAACCGCTGAGTTACTCCAGTGTCTATCTTTGACTAAAAGCAAATCTGCTTGTTCCCACATAACATTTGATAGTCCTTTTCATTACTTTTCATGGTGCTCAGTGCCCCAACATGGAGAAAGACAGACCCAACTCCATCCACGCACAGGTGCCTGAGGTATAGATACATAGATACATAGAAAATAGGTGCAGGAGTAGGCCATTCGGCCCTTCGAGCCTGCACCGCCATTCAATATGATCATGGCTGATCATCCAAAAGTATTGGCTACATTGGCTACATATCGAAGCACCACACACAGGGTATGACCAGATGCCTGGTAACAGTGAGATGCTCTGCTTTCAGAAAGTACAGGATTAGTTTAGTTTAGTTTAGTTTAGTTTAGAGACCCAGTCCGCGCCGACCAGCGATCCCCGCACTCTAACACTATCCTACACACACGAGGGACAATATACAATTTTACCAAAGCCAATTAACCTACACACCTGTACGTCTTTGGAGTGTGGGAGAAAACCGAAGATCTTGGAGAAAACCCACGCAGGTCACGGGGAGAACGTACAAACTCCGTACCGACAGCACCCGTAGTCAGGATCGAAACCGGGTCTCCGGCGCTGTGAGGCAGCAACTCTACGGTTGTGTCACCGTGCCGCCTGCTTTTATATAGAAACAGTGACATATTTACCCAGCTTCTACCCAGGTCGCTAATTGTCTGGAAGCAGGTGAGTGGGGGAATGGGTCCATAATAACACTCCATGGTCACTGGCAGCCCAATGTTTTTCTCAGATATCTTGGCTTTGGATTTGATTTTGTACTTATCATCTCTGCTTATTTTACTGATGCAGGCTTTGTTACTTAGAGCTTGGAGTTTGGAGAGATACAGCATGGAAACAGGTCCTCCGGCCCGCTGACCATCGATCACCCATTCACACTCGTACTATGTTATTCCAACTTCTCCTCCACTTCCTGCACTCTAGGGGCAAGCTTACTGCGGCCAATTATCCTACCAACATCTTTGGGATGTGGGAGGAGATCAGAGCACCCAGAGGAAACCCAGAGACTCAGGGAGAACATGCAAACTCCACACAGATAACACCGGCAGTCAGGATCATACCTGGGTCCTCTGGAGCTGTGAGGAAGCAATACCAGCTGCATAACTGTGCTGCCTCAACAGTATTACAGTGGAGGCTGCAGTGAGGAAACTCACTTGTAAAGCAAGTGTCCAGCATTGGTAACTTGGGCCCTGCTCCTTTCCACTTGTGCCAGGGTTGCCAACTTTCTCACTCCCAAATAAGGGACAAAAGGTCAAAATAAGGGACAAATTCCCGACGGCAATTCGTTGACCGACTCGGCCGTGGCTGGGTGAATGACGAGTTGTCCCAGGTGCGGGACTGCACACAAAGCCCAGTCGGCGGGCCAGCTGAGGAGTTTTGGCCCGCGCGACGTTGGGCACAAAGTCCGGCACCCCATCCAACTCATGAACCGACGATCGGCCGTGAGAAGGAGGAGTGTTGGTGTCGGCGGTAAGCGAAGGTCCGAAGGTCGGACAGCTGGCCGGGCTGCTGACCGACGGGTCCACGGGCGAGGCGCTGCTGCTGCACTCCATGGGCTGCACTACGTCGGGACGGGTGAGGCGGGGCCGGACGCGGCACTCCAACCCGACAGTCCCCTCGACCTGAGTAGTAGCCGTCAAATACGGGACAAGGGCGATACCGCATGGGACAAACCAATTTAGCCCAATATACAGGATGTCCCGGCTAATACGGGACAGTTGGCAACCCTAACTTATGCCCAACTGCAGATGGCAGTTTGAGAGAAGGCATGCAGGATCCATCCAAGCAGAACCGGGACAGGTTGGAGGCAGAATGTTGGTGATTTTCCAATCTTCAATGAGGAAGGTTAAAAAAGGATTATTAAAATGTTGCAGTCTTCATCAATTATGAATGTAAGACAGTTTAAATAATCAATCCCCTTTTGTACAAGGTTTTACCATTCTGCTGTATTTTAATGACAAAATGTCCACAGCCCCAGGGTAGCTGCCAGTTACATGTGAATTGAGTCAGAGCCGAACTGAATCTTGGTTTCGGCATATGTACACACATAGGCATTGAAATTTAAAGTCGCAGGATTTATTGCATTGGCGTTAAAAGCATTTTACACACCTAATGCAGAAAATCGTTCCAAGGTGCTCCACGGGTACATTCTGACACCAAGCCGCTTACGGGCGGCACGATGGCGCAGCGGTAGAGTTGCTGCCTTACAGCGCCAGAGACCCAGATTCGATCCTGACTGCGGGTACTTATCTGTACGCAGTTTGTACATTCTGCCCGTGACCGCGATCTCCGGTTTCCTCCCACACTCCGAAGACATACAGGTTAGTTGTAGTCTAATTGTACTCTAATTGGCTTGGTATAATTGTTAAATTGTCCCGAGTGAGTGCAGGATAGTGCGAATGCACGGGGATCGCGGGTCGGCGAGGGCCCGGTGGGCCAACAGGTCTGTTTCCACGCTGTATCTCTAAACTAAACTAAACTATACTAAACTAAACTTAATTGAAAGAAGATATTGGACAGATAACCAAAAGCTTGACTAAAGGGTTCAGGTTTTGCGGAGGGAAACAGTTCAGAGAGAGAGGAAGTATTACAAATCATATGGTCAAGACTGAAGACATGACTGCCAATGGCACAGTGATTAAATTCGAAGATGATCAAGAGACTGGAATGGGAGGGGGACGGCTTATTCGGATATGGTTGGAGGAAATAACCAAGATAGTATCAAATCAATGAGACTTTCAGTTTGCTAGTTCATAGTTACATTCGATCTTTCTTCTTTCTTTCAGCTGGTTGAATCAGCACCAACTCAACCTGTATTTCCTTAAATGCGTGCCTGCCAAGTTGCAAGGTTCAATATTTATTATCTGCATCTTTTTAACCTTAAATCTGAATTAAAATGTAACACTTGGCACCTCGCATTGAAATCAGAAATGCAGGTAATAATACCAAGGCAGTATGCCAATGGCAACAACGATCCTACAAAGGTGCCATTTTCAGTGCAGTCACTGTACCAAACCCTGCCTCATTTTTTAATTAATTTCCAGGAATTGGCAAGACCAGCATTTAGAGTTACAGAGTCATGCTGCATGGACACAGGCCATTCTGCCCAAATTGCCCAACACAGACCGACATGTCCCATCTACGCTAGTCCCACCTGTCTACATTTGGGCCATATCCCTTTAAGCCTGCCCTGTCTAAGGGTTTCCTAAATGTTGCGATCATACTTGTTTCAATTACCTCCTCCGGCAGCTCGTTCCGTGCACTCACCAACTTTTGTGTGTAAACGTTACCGCTCAGGTTCCTATTAAATCTTCCCCCCCCCCCCTCACCTCACCTTAAACCTATATCCTCTGGTTCTCGATTCCCTAACTCTGGCCAAGAGACTCTGTGCATCTACCTGATCTATTCCTCTCATGATTTTGCACACCTCTCTAAGATCACCCATCCTCCTGCGCTCCAAGGAATAGAGCCCAAGCCTGCTCAATCTCTCCCTTTAGCTCAGTCTTGGCAACATCCTCATAAATCTTCTCTGCAATATTTCCAGCTTGACAACATCTTTACCATAACATAGGGGGCGCCGCAGGAGGGAGATGGCGGCCCTGCCGGCAGTCTGTTTTTTTTTTTCATCCTTTTGTTATTTTTAGCATTTGTTTAAAGTTTGTTTTAATGTTCTTCTGTTTGTTTTATGTGGGGGGAGGGTGGGGTGGGGTGGGGGGTGGGGGGGGGGGGTCGTTTTTTCAGGTTCTTACCTTCCCGGAGTGGTGATCAAGTTTCGGATCACATTCTCCGGGCTCTGCGGCCTACCATCGCTGGAGCGGGAAGCCGTCTCGGACTGTCGTGAGCCCCACTTACCATCGGAGCGGATCCCTTGCCTGGGTGAGCCCCACCATGGCCTGCGGACTTACCATCAAGGGCTCGCAGTCTCGGGAGAGGCTAGTCGGGAGCTCCAGCTCTGCAGAAGGTTCGTTCAGCCCCGACGCGAGGTTCGATCGCCCGGCACGGGGGAGCTGACATCCCCCCCCCGATGCAGGAGCTGAACGCCTCGACGCAGAGGGCCCGAACGCCGCCGGCTACGGGACTCAAGACCGTCCCGTCAACGGGGGGGCTCGAGGCCCCCGACCAAGGAAGAACAACAAGGGAAGGATTTGAACTTTATTTTCGCCTTCCATCACAGTGAGGAATGTGTAGGAGTCACTGTGATGGATGTTTATGTTAAAATGTGTTTTCTGAGTCTGTTGCTTTTTAAAATTGTATGACTGACCTTGCCAGTGAATTTCACTCCACCAATTGGTGTATGACAATAAATGAACCTTATGGTGCCCAAAACAACACAATACTAAACGCGACTCCACCAACATCTTATACAACTGCAACATGACCTCCCAACTTCTGTTCTCAATTTTGTTTGCCTAATTTTTAAATACATTTGCAGGAATTGGCAAGGACAGCATTTATAGCTCATCCGTAATTGTCCTTGAGAGGTTAGTGCTGGCCTCATCCTTGAACCACTGTAATCCTTCTGATAAAGATGCTCCTGTAGTCTTGTTGGGTAGGAAGCTGTAAGATTGAGAAGCAGCAAGAATGCAGGACCAGTTCAGTTCAGCTCAGTTTAGTTTAATGTCACGTGTACCACCGAGGTGCAGTGAAAAGCTTTTATTGCGTGCTAACCAGTCAGCAGAAAGATAATACATGATTACAATCAATCAATTTACAGTGTATAGATACATGATAAGGGAATAATGTTTAATGCAAGGTAAAGCCAGCAAAGTCCGGTCAAGGATAGCCCGAGAGACATCAGAGTTAGATAGTAGTTCAGCACTGCTGTCTGGTTGTGGTTGGATGATTCAGTTGCCTGATAACAGCTGGGAAGAAACTGTCCCTGAATCTGGACATATTGTGCATTTTCACACTTCTATACATTTTGCCTGATGGGAGAGGGGAGAAGAGGGAGTGGCCAGGGTGCGACTCCCTTGACCATCCTTGATTATGCTGCTGGCCTTGCCGAGGCAGCGTGTGGTATAAATGGTCAATGGAAGGGAGGTTGGTTTGTTTGATGGTCTGGGCTGTGTCCACAATTCTCTGCAATTTCCTACAGTCTTGTATGGAGCTTTTCCCAAACCAAGCTGTGATGCATCCTGATAAAATGCTTCCTATGGTGCATCTGTAGACGTTGGTGAGAGTTGTAGTGGACATGCCAAACTTCCTAAGCCTTCTAAGGAAGTAGAGGCATAGCCTGGGTATTTATCAGGGTGATCTGGGTGAGTGTTTGGCTAATGTGACCTTGGTAGTGGGGGGACTGGGCAGCACGATGGCGTGGCAGTAGAGCTACAGCCTTACAGTACAAGAGACCTGGGTTCGATCCTGTCCACGAGTGCTTGTCCGTACAGAATTCGTACGTTTCTCCCCCCTTGACCCACATGGGTTCTCTCTGATATCTTCGGTTTCCTCCCACACTCCAAAGACGTACAAATTTGTAAGTTAATTGGCTTGATGTAAATGTAAAATTGTCCCTAGTGTGCATAGGGTAATGTTAATGTGCGGGGATCGCTGGTCGGCGAGGACTCAGTTGGGCCGAAGGGCCTGTTTCCGAGCTGGATCACTAAACTAAACCGAGACTCAGTAATGGTGGTGCCATCGAATGTTCAAGGGTAAGTGGTTCGGCTCTTATCCTGCTGCAAGAAGAAGGAGATGAAAATTTGCTGGCAGTCCAGTGTTTTAGACTTTAGTCTCCAGTGGCTGCACATTTCCATCATGCGGTGGAAATAAGAGCAGTGAAATTTTTAGCACCGTTTTGCTGGATCATTAAATTAGTCAGGGATTAAAATCACTCCAAGATCGCTGCGGGCTTGTGTGTTGTTAATCAACTTAGGGCTACCTCGGCAATGACTTCAGCTGCATGGGTTTATTTGAAAAATAATAACTGTTGCTTGCAATTAATTATAAATAATTTAATCATTTAATTAAAAAATAATTTAAGAGAAAAAATCTAACAGCTGCAGTTTTTTTAATGAAAATATATCAAAGGGATTACTGTAAAATATTTATGAATTATTCAGGTCCATAGTCCAAAGGATTTGAGTGATACATTTTCTAAAGATGCATAATGTTAAACAATGTCATTATACAATTAGAGAAATCATTTATCCAAACAATGATAAGGTATGTTTTTTTTTATACTTCTAAGTTTGAATATGAGCAATTCCATTCATATTGTCTGTTTTGATTGTATTATTAATGGTTTAATGAGAACTTAGATATTCACCACATCAAAACCTCTGCTTAGCTGTTTGCTTACATAACTTGTGTTCCGTTGCTTCTACTAAATGTACAGCATAGCACTGGCCCCACACTGTACTCTGAAATTTAATTTTCAAAAGAGTCCAAGCGCGTTTCACGGCACTGGACCTGTACTCGCTGGAGTTTAGAAGGATGACGGGGGGGGGAGACCTCATTGAAACTTACCGACTAGTGAAAGGCATGGATAGAGTGGATGTGGAGAGGATGTTTCCACTCGTGGAAGAGTCTAGAACTAGAGGTCATCGCCTCAGAATTAAAGGACGTTCCTTTAGGAAGGAGATGAGGAGGAATTTCTTTAGTTAGAGGGTGGTGAATCTGCGGAATTCTTTGGCACAGAAGACTGTGGAGGCCAAGTCAATGGATATTTTTAAGGCAGAGATAGATAGATTCTTGATATATTACGGGTGTCAGGGGTTGTGAGGTAAAGGAAGGAGAGTGAGGTTGAGAGGCAGAGATAGATGAGCCATGCTTGAATGGCGGAGTAGACTTAATAGACCGAATGTCCTAATTGTGCTCCTATCACTTATGAACTTATGACCAATTCTGTTAGAGAAGTTCAACTGGTCTTGAGGACTTAAGGGATCATGCCTGTGAAAGCGTTATACAGTGTAGCATTTACAAAATGAATATATAACATATAAGCCTCTTTCTATTCTATTTAGTTTAGTTTAGTTTAAACATTCAGCGTGGAAACAGGACCTTCGGCCCACCGAGTCCGTGCCGACCTGCAATCCCCACACATTACACGCTAAACTACACACACTCGGGACAATTTACAATTACACCAATGATCCTACAAACCTGTATGTCTTTGGAGTGTGGGGGGAAACCGGAGCACCCGGAGAAAACCCACGCTGGTCAGGGGGAGAACGCACAAACTCCATATGGACAGCATCAGTAGTCAGGATCGAACCCGGGTCTCTGGCGCTGTAAGGCAGCAACTCTACCGCTGCACCACGGTGCTGCCCTTCACACTGACAATGTTACCTTTCAGTCCCTTTGCCCTTTTTCTATTCATCTGGTTTCCTGTTAAATATTTATTCTGTTCGGGAACAGTTGCTGTTTCAACCTTTCCCTAAGTTCAGTTCAGTTCAGTTTAGTTGTCACGTGTACCGAGGTACAGTGAAAAGCTTTTGTTGCGTGCTAACCAGTCAGCAGAAACACAAGGGCGGTCGTGGTGGATGCAGTGCCGGACACCCGGGTCCGATCCCGACTACGGGTGCTGTCTGTACAGAGTTTGTACCTTCTCTTCGTGATTTCTCCGAGATCTTCGTTTCCTTCCCACACTCCAACGACGTACAGGTTTGTCAATTAATTGGCTTGGTAAATGTAAACAATTGTCCCTAGTGGGTGTAGGATAGTGTTAATGTGTGGGGATCGCTGTTCGGCGCGGACCCGGTGGGCCGAATGGGCCTGTTTCAGCGCTGTATCTCTAAACTAAACTAAATACAATGCATTTACAGTGTGGAGATTTAAGAGTGCGCAGCAATAATAATATGAGTTTGTAGATCTGATTCTGTGGCAAGCACACAAATAATGGCCTGTGTTAGTCGCCATCCTGGGATGAAAAGCTAGAAAGTAGTGAGCTCCTTATTTTCACCATTCTCTGAGCAAAAATATTCCTCCTGGGTTTCTAACTGGATTTATGGTTGTTTTACTTCGGAGTCACGTGAGTGATTCCGTGAAGAAGCCCCGCCAGTCCGCATGCGGGTCATATCGTCGTTCGCATGGCGAAGCACCTGACTGGCAGGCGCGTCGCTCCTGCCAGCGGTAAGTTTAAAACTACAGGTAAGTTTTGTATTTCTTATCAGGTTCTGTTTTTTTTGCAGGAACCTCTTTTTACAGAGGTTTTCCTGCTGGATATGGTCGCGAACTCCAGCGAGGGAAAACCGGCTATGGGCTGTGGGGAGACTCCGGGCCCGACCGCGGAAGCGGGTAGCCGGCGAATGTCGGGTTCGCGATCCCAGTCACTGACAAGGCGGTCAGTGGCTCCCAGACCGCAGTGGTCCCGAGGACATGGGGTAAAACCAACACAAAATCGGTCAGCCCTATGGGAGTCGGGCCAGGAGGATTCCCCTCCCACTAGGAGCGAGGTTTGTAGACGTCTGGCAAAGATAGAGCACCTGATGGAGAGTATGCTCCATCACGACATGCTCCAGGAGGAGCTTTATATCCGTGGGTCACCCCATGGGCCCGTGGCAGCAGCTTCTGTTCAAGGGCTGTATAGGGAAGATCTGATCCATGAAGGGGAGCCTTATATCCACGGGTCATCTTGGGGGCCCATGGCAGCAGCACCAGTAGAAGGGCTGCATAATGTCTCCCTCATGCAGGAGGTAACCAGGCAGTTTTGTTCTGACCCTGAGGTTGGAGGTATTGCAGAGCAGCATAACCCAAGGCATGGAAGCTGCTGGGTCAGTATTGTTCTGACACTGAGGTACACAAAAATGCTGGAGAAACTCAGCGGGTGCAGCAGCATCTATGGAGCGAAGGAAATAGGTAACGTTTCGGGCCGAAACCCTTCCTCAGACCCTTGTTCTGACACTGAGTCTGTGTCAGTGCCGGCCTATGGGAGAGCTCGCGCCAGCAGCGCCTGGGACAGGGCTGCTTAATGTCTCCCTCTCGGAGGAGGAGAGCATGCCGGGTCAGTGTAATTCTGATGCAGAGTCTGAGGGTATAGCCGTGGAGCATACCCCAAGGGATGAAGGGCACGAGTCAGAGGTACCATTCCTGGCAGCAAGGATTGCCATCCCAACAGAATCAGGGGAAAAAATGTTCCATCCTGGTATAGGTCTGTTGGAAGGGCCATATCAGCGCAGGTATCTTCAGGGGCCTGCGGCAGCACCTGTTCAGGGCTGCCTACGATTCGCCCTCTCTAAAGAGGGGAGTGCAAGTGGTCAGTATGTAACTGACTACAAATTCTAAAGTATGTCCATGGAACATACTGGAGCACATGCGTGCCGGCAGTGAACAGTGCTATCAGGGGGACATTAGAGCCAGCCGCCGAATCTTCGATTCAGGTAAGACCTATTTAACAGGCAAAACCTGGAGGACGAAGCAAAAGCTGTCGGACCAATCAAGGTACCAACGACGAGCAAAGCTTCATCGTTTTCGGTGACAATGCACCCCACGTCTTCATCAGCAGTAAGCGGTTCACTGAAGCTGGTGGCAGCATGAAAGCTGGGCAGAGGTTCCACGCACTCTACCAGTTCTACTCTACAACTAAGGTAACCAGGCAGATAGGCTGGCACTTCCAAAACATGGGGTAAGTGGACCACTTACAAGTGGGTAATATTGACACTTGGTTGTACAATACACAAATGGTTAAGACATTGTCAGCTATTTAGCGGCATCTGACCATGTAAAACTGGACTATACTAAGCATTCCAAGCACGTTTGGAATTGGGGCCAGAATTGGGTTTTGACCGGGCTCAGTATTTTGGCCAGGATTGCTTTCGAGACAGGCTCGGAAATATGGGCAGAGTTGTCTTTCGAGGCAGGCTCAGAATTGTGGCCAGAATTGTCTTTCGAGGCAGGCTCAGAATTATGGCCAGAGTTGTCTTTCGAGGCAGGCTCAGAATTATGGCCAGAGTTGCCTTTGGAGGCAGGTTCAGAATTATGAGGTAGGCTCAGTATTATGGCCAGGATTGTCTTTCAAGACAGGCTCGGAAATCGGGCCAGGGTTGTCGTTCGAGGCAGGCACAAAATGATGGCAGGCGTGGCCTGTTCATTATGAAAGATGGAGAATGTCGTTTAAATTGCGTGCAGTATAAACTTTTCCAAATAGGAAACTTCGTTACTGACTAACAACTGATTTCATAGGGTGTTCCCATTTACAGCGATAATCGGAGATATTTGAAATTATCAGGAGGAGGCAATTGCTATGATGAGGCAATGATAACAGGATGATAACAATAAAGCATTGCAAAATGGGATATATTATTTACCCAGGTTATTTACTAAGGTGCTTGGACTACTCAGAGTTCAAAAACACTTGTTATGTCTGGTTCTGGATGATATTTTAACGATGTATTTTGTTACAATCAACTGTTTCAGCCTCAAACTATATTTGAGAATTGGGCTTCTCCATCCAGTTAAATTTAAGTTGTTACCAAATAGACTTGTTGGTTATTGAGATTTACCTTTAACTATTAATTAGCCTATGACTCCGCCCTGGGGCAAGAGATTGGAGTTAATAGAAACCTGTCACAGCCTTGTTGTTATAAAGCAGCCTTCTATTCATCAAGAGTAATTGGCAATATAGTAGCTGTGATTCAGCTGTACAAATGGGAGAACTGACATCGTGCAAAGTGGCAACCTCACAAAGGCCATGTAGGTCATTGTTAACACACCTATGCTATTACCAGCTGAAGCTACCAAAGTCACAATGATGGACGAACAGTATTCAACATTGCTCCAGTAGTTGGGTCAGTAACATTTCAGTTCTATTGCAAACTGATGCTAAGAGCTCTAACGTGGAAAATTGCGAATGTCATCTCTAGTTTGGAGGTGGAGGAGATTTGCATGAGTTATTGGTCAATTCTTCAGTTATTGGTATCAACTATCTATAGACACTAGGTGCATTCTATGGGTTAAAGAATGATTGAGCGAATATGCATAATCTGCATGCTCAACTTCAAGTTGATACACTATGGTGGTGGCATATGTTAGTCACATGGGTGCAATCAAGTAAAAGTATCCTGTAATAGTTTACCTAATACATTTGCCACTGGTGTATCATCAAGTACAGATCAATGACAACACAGAATGGGTGTTGGATCACAGTATTTATGACATTCTGGTTCAATGGAACACCGAATATCGATATGTTGTTTTCATGCTTATTCACCGGTTGCAAATATATGTGGCATAACAATGGCAAGAGATACATTCTCGCTACAAGGAGAAGGAATGGGTTTTTATGTCTTCCTCCATTTTGCCTCATCAGTCGGGTCTTCAAATAAAGTCATCAAGATCCCGGTTTAGGTTTCCTATTGTCTGACTAACCTATGCAGCTTTGATTCCCGTTTTTGTCGGGAATAATAATACAACCTTATACGGTTATTCTAAACATAAACTTTACTGGTTCAGCCTGTGGCTCGGGAAACCAGCCTTTGCATGATAACATCAATTTATGACTTGCAGATTCTGAATAGACTGCCCCTATGGCTTGGGTTGTCACACCGATCCATGTATGTGTTCACTCCAGAGTGCTGGGATGAACCAAAAAAGCAGTACATTTCCTCTTCAGGAGATGGGAAGCGTTTTGTTTAATGCTAATGTTACATTTAATACGGTACAGATTACTGACGTCTTGGAGTTCATTTTTAAATGGTCTTTTGACAATAATTGAGTTATATGGCCATTAACTGTGCCCAACGTGCCTTCCCATCATATTTGCTGCAGAAACGGGACCCACTCTGTCGGGTTTCACCCCTGGATATCCAGTTTGTAAAGGATATCTTTAACACAAGTTCTCCCAGGACCAGTACAGGGATATTGACATTGTGTTAACACTACTTCACCAGGGGGCTCCAGCTACATCCTTAGCTTTGGCCGGCCCTCATAGGTAGTTATTCTCATGGCGCTGGTGTCAGGGCAACGGGTTCAGTCGCTACATAATTGCGACTGGACTGGATGATTAAATCTGTAAATAATATATATAATATTTTATGCTTATGATTTAATTAAGCATAAGGGGTGTCAGAAGGGGTGTCAGGTCTTAAACTAATTTCATGGCATACCCAGGGACCTTTGGTTATGTGAGGGTGCACATATGCAACAATACGTCAAGGTCACCAAGAGCCTTCGAGGCTCTGAACTAGCAATGTTTGTTAGTTACAAAAAACTTCATAAGAAGGTATCTGTTCAGACCATCTCCAGGTGATAAAACGGGGTTTGATTTATGCAGGAGTAGATACTGATTTCCAAATCTCACTCCATTAGGGCTGCTACAACATCAGCAGCAAGGGTTATTTACGTTCCGCTGGACCACATCCTAACGGCTGCAGCATGGTCAAACGAACGAACTTTCCAAACATTTTATAATAACCCAATGCCAGACCAGGGGTATTTGCCAACTCTATTTTAGGTTCTATTTATAGTTTCCCTCCGGATGAGAGGGGTTACTATTATTATTACTTGTTCATTAAACAGCATCAGCATGTTTTAAATTTTTTTTAATTTTATTTATTTTTTTTAAAATTATTTTTATTAGAAGTACGGTAAATTACAGTAATACACAACACTTATATCTTAATACATTTTTTATACCGCTTCATTTTTTTGAGCTTTAAGAGAAAGATAGAAGTAAGAAAAGTAAAGAAAGTGCGCAAGAGTCGTGAAGTGCAAGAGAGTGTTGGGAAAAGAAAGCCCCTTAGAAAAGAAGTTAGAGAAGGAAGTAAAGTAAGAAAGTAGGCCCTAGAAAAGAAAGAAAAAGAAAGTAGGAACAATCGCAGAAAGGGGACTACCAACCAAGTCTGTTTTTGTTGTTTTACCTCCCATTACCAGGTCCTGATACCATTTATTTATTTATTTATTTTTTAAATTACTATTGCACCTCATGCTTGTAATAGGTCCAGAAACATAGACCACGTCTTTTGGAATTGGTCTGCTTTACCTGCTAAGAGGAATCTCATCTCTTCCAGATGTAATGTTTCAAACATATTTGATGTCCACATTTTTATTGTTGGTGTGGGCGCATTTTTCCAGAATTTAAGTATGAGCTTTTTTCCCATTATTAGCCCGTAATTGAATAAGTTCTTCTGATACACATTTAATTCAGGGATACCTTCCGATATTCCAAAAATGATCCATTCTGGTTTTGGTACCAGTTTTATTTTAATTAATTTTGAAAAAATATCAAATATTTCATACCAGAATTTTTGGATTTTTGTACAAAAAACAAAAGAATGCGCTATGGTAGCTTCTTGACATAGACATTTATCACAGATTGGTGAAACATTAGGAAAGATTTTATTTAATTTAGTTTTTGAATAATATAGTCTATGTAATGTTTTGAATTGGATGAGCGTATGTACGTTGATCGAACATTTATGCACCTGTAGTAAATGGTTATCCCAGCTCTCTTTTGAAATTTTTATAGCTAATTCTTGTTCCCAGTCTCTTCTAATTCCATCTGTTGTGGGTATTTCTATGTTTAAAATGATATTATATAAGTACGATATTAGATTAGCTGATTCCGCCTTTGTCTTCATTGCTTCATCTAGTAAGTCGGAAGGCATATTATGATAGTCTTTTGTGTATTTTTTCAGATAATCACGAATTTGTAGATATTTAAAATATTGGTTATTTTTCAAATTATATTTCAGTTGTAGTTGGTGAAATGATAGTAATTTTCCCAATTCATACAGATCTTCGAGCGTTTTGATTCCCATTCTTTCCCATTGTATAAATGATTTGTCTATGGTTGAAGGTTTAAACGATGGGTTATTAACTATTGGTATTGAGAGAGATAGGTTTCTTAATTTGAGATTCTGTTTTATTTGTTTCCACGTTCTAATTGTGCTATATATAATTGGATTTTTATTATAATTTTTATTATTCAAATTTATTGGAGAGAGAATAATCGCTCCTATATTACTCGGGGAACAGTCCCCTTTTTCCATTACAATCCAGTCCGCCTGCTGGGCAGAATTGTCCAGCAGGTGAATCATATTTTTAATATTTACTGCCCAATTATAATACATAAAGTTAGGGAGCGCTAGACCCCCCAACTCTTTTCGTTTATTAAGGTGTGCTCTTTGTATTCTATGGGATTTATAATCCCATATAAAATTTGTAATATCTGAGTCCAATTTTTTGAAAAACTTTTTTGGGAGATATATAGGTATTGATTGAAATAGGTATAGGATTTGTGGTAAGAAAATCATTTTTATAGCATTTATTCTGCCTGTTAAGGACATCGGAAGTGTTTTCCAGAATTTAATCATATTATTTAATTTCTTAAGTAAGGGATTATAATTGGCTTTAAACATATCCTGGTAATTTCTAGTAATTTCAATTCCCAAATATTTGAATTTTTCTGTAGCTATTTTAAAGGGGAATTTTCTGAGGTGTGTTGAGTCTTTTGGTTTTATCGACATAATTTCACTTTTGTTCCAATTTATTCTATATCCTGAGAAGGATCCAAAGTCCTCAATTAAATTTAATATATTTGGTATACTAATTTGTGGTTTTGTGATGTACAGTAGTACATCATCGGCATATAGGGATATTTTGTTATTTGAATATTTTGTATTATAACCGTAAATATCCATGTGTGTTCTTATTTTTTCAGCAAGGGGTTCAATTACTAAAGCAAATAACAGCGGTGATAATGAACATCCTTGTCCATTGCCCCTTGATAGTTCAAATTTCGAGGATAATATATTATTAGTTAGTATTCTAGCCGTAGGTTTGTTATATAATAGTTTTATCCATGCAATGAAGTTCTCTCCCAATTGGAATTTTTGCAATACTTTAATCATATAGTCCCATTCTACTTGATCAAACGCTTTTTCTGCGTCCAGTGAGATGATAGATAACTCTTGGTCCTGAGATTTATGCGAGTGCATTATGTTAAGCAAACGTCTCAAATTATTAAATGAATGTCTCTTAGGTATAAATCCTGTTTGATCCTCATTTATTAGTCTACTAACATACCTGCTTAGTCTACTGGCTAGTGTTTTCGCTATTATTTTTTGATCCGTATTTAACAAAGCAATAGCTCTATATGATCCTGGTTCTTCTATATTTTTATCTTTTTTAAGTATTAATATGATTGTTGATTCTGCTAGTGTTTCAGGTAAGTTTTGCTCTTTAAAAGCATATGTATACATTTTCTGTAATCGTGGAGTAACTATGTCATAAAAAGATTTATAAAATTCATTACTGAATCCGACTGGTCCTGGTGTTTTTCCATTCTTTAGTGTTTTTATTGTGTCTTCTATCTCCTTAGAAGTAATTTGTGCTCCCAGTTCCTCTTGTTCCCTCAGTTCTAATTGTGGTAGGTTACAGTTATCTAAAAATTCTGAGGTTTTATTATTGTCTATTAACGTTTTAGATGTGTATAGATTCTGGTAAAATTGAGCAAATCTTTTATTGATATCCTTGGGTAATGTTAATAATTCCCCTCTGTCTGATTTAATCTGTTTTAAATCTATGTCATGTCTGTATGCATTATGAATGTTTCCCTCATCTGTCAATGAAGCAGTTGTGGTTGTGTAGACTCATTTCTCACGGCATGAAATCACAGAGCTTTGAAATCTTCATGGAATCACTCACGTGACTCCGAAGTAAAATAGTAAGATTAAACGAGAACTTACCAGTTTGAAGTTTGATCTTTATTTTATGAGGAGTCACGATGAGCGATTACGTGCCCACCGCTCCCAACCCTCTCTCATAAAGATCACTCGGTAGTTCTAGTCTTCTCTAAGTCTTACTATGTTACTTCGACTGCTGTTATCTGTGATTTCACACTGCTGCTTTGAAGATTGACGTGCATGCGGACTGGCGGGGCTTCCTCATGTAATCGCTCATCGTAACTCCTCATAAAATAAAGATCAAACTTCAAACTGGTAAGTTCTCATTTAATCTTACTATTTTAGTTGCTTCTTTCATCTCAGTGGCCACCCTCCTGTTTGAGAGGGGAATGTTTAAAGAGGAACCCTGCATGATCTGCCCATATTTACTGCCCTGCCTAATGTTATGGTATGGTTTGGTACTTTATTTGTTACTTGTACCGAAGTACCGTGAAATTTATTTTTTTACACAGTTCGCTACAAGTATCACCTAGATACATCTGATTTGGTACTTTATTGCTCTCATGTACTAAATTCATTTTTGTATACAGTTCAGTACAAGGATCACTATAGATAAGCACTTAGATACATATTAGATAAGCCCCTCAGATACTGTACAAGTGTATAGCAGTAGTACACTGAGATAGTACGCAGTCGCCATTTTGGCGCCATTTTCAAATCCCGGTTGTTGTGAGTGCAGGGATTTTGACCTGACCATGTAGGCCCATTGTCCTGGCGGCATTGCAGGGTCGGCCTGGCCAAGCGTTGCCGCGGTGTCCTCCGCCGCTGCTCCACCGCTGTAGGCCACGTCCGGTCCAGGTGCTCAGCCTATCGGAACAGCGCCCGGTCCAGCCGTGAGCCATTTTCCTTCCTTCTGTACCTGTGGTGTGACCAACTCGCTGAACGCATTATTCACAACATTTATCAGCATCCCGGATGGTCCGTTGTAAGTTAACTATCAGCTCTATCTGTTGGGACGGCAAGGGCGAGTTGGGCTGAAGGGTCTGTTTCTGTTCTGTTTAACTTTATGGCTTATACAAGGACTTTTCCTATTGGTGCTCTGCATAGGCCACACCAGTGTTAACTGTCAACTCATATTGAAGCTGCTTTAATCAGAAGATAAGAGTCAGAAAAGCTTCATATATTCCTGGGATGGTCTCCAGATTGAATAAAATGTATTCTACAATTAAATTCCTTCATTCAATGCAATATGTTACGATACGAAACAATAGAACTTTATTTATCGCAGGAGGGAAATTCATAAAACAGTCAGCAGTCATAAAACACAAGATACATAAAACATGAAATTAAAGTGATGAGTGGAAAGGATTGGGGATGTGCAAAGATTGGGGGGGGGGGGGGGTTGGGGAGGGAAGTCAGTCTACACCATGAGAGAAAGGAGAGGAGTTGCACAGTTTGAAAGCCACAGGGAAGAAGGATCTCCTGTGGCGTTCTGTCCTGCATCTTGGTGGAAGCAGTCGGTTGCTGAAGGTGCTGCTCAGGTTGACAAGTGTGTCACAGAGGGGGTGAGCTGTACTGTCCAAGATGCTCCGCAGTTTGAGAAGCATCCTCCCCGCCAGCGTTTCCTGATGAGCTTGTTAATCCTGTTGACCTCCGCGACCTTCGCCCTGCTGCCCCAGCACACGACAGCGTGGAAGATGGCACTGGCCACCACCGATTGGTAGAACATCTGCAGCATCTTACTGCAGATGTTGAAGGAGCGGAGCCTTCTTAAAAAGTACAGCCGGCTCTGTCGCTTCTTGTACAGGGCCTCAGCGTTCCTGGACCAGTCCAGTTTACTGTCCAGGTGAACTCCAAGGTATTTGTACTCCCTGGTAAACTGCACATCCACACCATTGACGGAGACAGGGGACAGGGGTGTTCCTCTCCTCCTAACGTCCACCTTTCTACTGGTCCGCTGGTGAATGGAATCAGAAGTTATCCTGCGTGGGTTTTCCCCGGGATCGCCGGTTTCCTCCCACACTGCAAAGACGCGCAGGTTTGTAGGTGAGTTGTCTTCTGTAAATTGTCCCTGTGTGTAGGATAGAACTAGTGTACGGGGTGATCGTTGGTTGGTGCAGACTCAGAGGGCCGAAGGGCCTGTTACCACGCACTATGTCTAAAACTATGTACGTGTTGTACTTAAGTCAAGCGTTTGTAAGCTGGGGAGGACCTGTCATGTTCATCGAGCAGATTTGTTAATAACTTCACTTTTTCAGAAAAACATAAAATAACAATGGTCTTATAAAAAATGGCCTCATCTTGATTTTTGTCCCCCCCCCCCCCCCAAATGGCTTCGGTCACAAGCATTTGATTATATTTTATCAACGCTACCCAGCATCGGGAACTTTCAAGGGGAATTGGATTGTTATTCTTCAGAAATTCTGCGGGAAGTAAATGCCTGCATCGTTCCAAGTGTTAATCCATGTTAAACATACAGGGTGGGAGCCAAATCATTTTTTTCTTTCACAATCAACAGACACAGCGATGTAACAAGCACTGCAAGGTAGCCAAGCCAAGCCCAGAGGACTCTGCAGGAACCCAGAGCCGCACTTTCCTCTCTGGCCCACCGAGAACCCCTGTGCAGTTCTCATTATCTTTCTCAATCAGCCTTTGAAACTACTTAGTTTACAGGGTGCTCAAGGGGGCCGGGCTAAATGTGTGGTTATTTTTGCAAATTGAAAACAAATCCAAGGTTAGTGAAAGCGAACATTTTCGTTCCAAGAACAAACAAAAAAATCACAAGATGCCCATTGTCGCACTGTCCTCTGTGAACAGTGGATTATTTAATCCACCTCGCCTTTCGAGCTATCATAGATTCCCCTCTATTTTGTATTTATTCCCCTCCATCCCAGCAACACCTTATCACCATTTTTCTACCTACTAATAAACTCGCCTGCCAATGAATTATTTCAGATGAGATGAAAGGGTCACGTCTTAACTCTGTTCCTCTCTCCTCGGGTGCTCATGTTCACAAGTAATAGGAGCAGAATTAGCCCATTCGGCCCATCAAGTCTACTCCACCTTTCAATCATGGCTGATCTCGCTTTTCCCCTCAACCCCATTCTCCTGCCTTCTCCCCATAACCCCTGACACCCATACTATATCAATAACCTATCTATCTCTGCCTTAAAAATATCCATTGACTTGGCCTCCATAGCCGTCTGCGGTAATGAATTCCTCAGATTCACCATCCTCTGGGTGAAGAAATTCCTTCTCATCTCTTATCTCATGGTACGCCCTTTTATTCTGATGCTATGGCCTCTGGTCCTAGACTCTCCCAAGAGTGGAAACATCCTCTCCACATACACTCTATCCAGGCCTTTCACTATTTGATAGGTGCTGCCTGATCTGTCAAATATCACCAGCATTTTTGGTTTGCAATTCCAAAGATGGGTTCTGGACTGAATGTGTTATTCTCAGGATTTAGAATTCAATAGTTTGTTCGACAGCATCACTGGCGGGCAAGGATAAGCAACATTTTGGCTCAGGACCCTTCCTCAACTTTACATTCCTTCCTGCAGCCTCACATTTCGCAACACTTCAATCTTCACACCTCTGACCTGTGTCCACTATCTACTTGTCAACTCCTCCCCCTACACCTGTATCAAACTGCTACTGGCCAAGCTTTGCCCTGCCTCTCCATTCATCAAGCTTTCTCTAACCCCCTCCCTCTCTGCCCCACCTCCCACATAATCAGTCTGAACAAGGGTCCAAATGCAAAATGTTGGTTATCCATTGACTATCCATTTCCTCCAGAGATGCTATCTGACAGTTATTCTACCACTGGGCCTGTACTGCCTGGAGTTTAGAAGGATGAGGGGGGACCTCATTGAAACATACTGACTAGTGAAAGGCCTGGATAGAGTGGATGTGAAGAGGATATTTCCACTAGTGGGAGAGTCTAGGACCGGAGGTCACAGCCTCAGAATTAAAGGACCTTCCATTAGAAAGGAGATGAGAAAGAATTTCAATAGTGAGGGTGGTGAATCTGAGCAATTCATTGCCACAGAGGGTTGTGGAGGCCAAGTCAATGGATATTTTTCAGGCAGAGATAGATAGATTCTTGATTAGTACGGGTGTCAAGGGTTATGGGGTAAAGGCAGGAGAATGGGGTTGGAAGGGAGAGATAGATCAGCCGTGATTGAATGGCGGAGTACACTTTTAGAGATACAGCGCGGAAACAGGCCCTTTCGGCCCACCGAGTCCGCGCCGACCAGCGATCCCGGCACATTAACACTATCCTATACCCACTAGGGACAATTTTTACATTTACCAAGCCACTTAACGTACATACCTGTACGTCTTTGGAGTGCGGAAGGAAACCGAAGATCACGGAGAAAACCCACGCAGGTCACGGGGAGAACGTACAAACTCCGCACGGACAGCACCCGTAGTCAGGATCAAACCCGGGTCTCCGGTGCTGTAAGGCAGCAACTCTACCGCTGCACCACAGTGACCGCCTGTGATGGGGGGGAATGGCCTCATTCTGTCCCTATCACTCATGAACTTATGAACATTTTGTGTTTACTCAAAAATCCAGTGGCTGCAATTCCTTTATACTACAGTAGTTTGTGTCTTTTATTGTGACAGTGGTTATTTTTATGGTGCTTGTGACGTTGGTGATTCACAATATCTGGGGAACACCAGCCCTTAGTGTTTATTGCTTCAAACAAGTGGGGATTATGGTGCGCTGCCCGATACAGTTCCCTTCCCTCCGCATATTTTGTGGTTTCAACTTATAGAATTTGGCATTCCACAATGTTACACTCTTTGATTTGATTTAAAATTTAAAGTGATGTTGTATTTTATGCAGAATTATACAACCACTGGATTTCAACATGGACACAAAAAGTCGGAGTAACTCAGTGGGACAGGCAGCATCTCTGGAGAAAAGGAATGGGTGACATTTCGGATCGAGACCCTTCTTCAGACTGATTAGGGATAAGGGAAACAAGAGATGATAAAGAACAAAGAATGAAAGATATAAAAGTAATGACGATAAAGCCACTGTTAGCTGTTTGTTGGGTGAAAACGAGAACCTTGTGTGACTTGGGTGGGGGAGGAATGGAGAGAGAGGGAATGCCGGGGCTACCTGAAGTTAGAGAAATCAAAAATCATACCACTGGGCTGTAAGCTGCTCAAGCGAAATATGAGCTGCTGTTCTTCCAGTTTGCGTTTAGCCTCACTCTGACAATGGAGGAGACCTAGGACAGAAAGGTCTGGGTAGGAATGGGAAGGATAATTAATGTGTTTAGCAACTGGGAGATTCGGTAGATTCAGGTGGACTGAGCGAAGGTGTTCAGCGAAACGATCTGGATACAGAAAGAGAAATAGACCTAATGTTTCACGTCAAAGACTTTTCATCATATGGTTCAATGATCAGATCAATGTAGTTAGATCAGCAACCTGGATGTTTACATGTTCTTTCTCCACAGTTACTGCCCGATTTGAAGAGTATATGCAGTAGTAATCCATTTGCTTACATATATCTTGTCGGAAAGGGCGTAGAAGGCGGAGGGTGGCACGATGGCGCAGCGGCAGAGTTGCTGCCTTTCGGCGCCAGAGACCCAGGTTTGATCCTGACTATGGGTGCTGTCAGTGCAGAGTTTATATGTTCTCTTCGTGACCTGCGTGGGTTTTCTCCAGGATCTCCGGTTTCATCCCGCACTACATAGACGTACAAGTTTGTTGGTTCATTGGCTTGGTATAAGTGTGAATTGTCCCTAGCGTGTGTAGAATAGTGTTAATGTGTGGGGATCACTGGTCGGCATGGCCTCGGAGGGCCGAAGGGCCTGTTTCCTCACTGGATCTCTAAATTAAACTAAACTAAGAGATTATGCAAGGATGTTACCTGAATATGTGAGCTTCAGTGTAGGGAGAGGTTGAAATGGCTGGCACATATTTCCTTGGAGCGTAAAAGGCCGAGAGGTGACCCTATTGAAGTGTACAAGATCATGAGGGGCATGATAAAGTAAACACTTACAATCTTCACCACAGGGTAGAGGATTCTAAAACTAGGGGGCATAGGCTTAAGGTGATAGGAGTGAGATTTAAGTGGGACCAGCCCCTGGAGTATGAGACCGCACCTGGAGTATTGTGTGCAATTTTGGTCTCCAAATTTGAGGAAGGACTTTATTTCTATTGAGGGAGTGCAGCGTAGGTTCACCAGGTTAATTCCCAGGGTGGCGGGGCTGACGTATGATGAAAGAATGGGTCGACTGGGCTTATATAGACAGATGGCGCAATGGGCTAAGTGTTCGGCTGGCAACCGGAAGGTAGCCGGTTCAAATCCCGCTTGGAGTGCATACTGTCGTTGTGTCCTTGGGCAAGACACTTCACCCACCTTTGCCTGCGTGTGAATGTGTGTGAATGTGTGTGAGTGATTGGTGGTGGTCGGAGGGGCCGTAGGCGCAGATTAGCAGCCACGCTTCCGTCAGTCTGCCCCAGGGCAGCTGTGGCTACAGAAGTAGCTCACCACCACCGAGTGTGACTGAGGAGTGAATGAATAATGCGATGTAAAGCGCCTTGAGTATTAGAAAGGCGCTATATAAATCCCATCCATTATTATTATTATTATTATATTCGCTGGAATTTAGAAGGATGAGAGGGGTTCTTATAGAAATATATGAAATTCTTAGAGGATTGGACAGGGTAGATGCAGGATAAATGTTCCCGATATTGGGGAAGTCCAGAACCAGGGGTCACAGTTTAAGAATAAGGGGTAGGCCATTTAGGACTGAGATGAGGAAAATCCTTTTCACCCAGAGGGTTGTGAATCTGTGGAATTCTCTGCCACAGAAGGCAGTGGAGGCCAATTCACTGGATGTTTTCAAGAGGGAGTTTGTTGTTGTTCGTCCTTCATAGTCGAAGAAGACTATGACTTTTATTTGTGGGTCTGGAGGTGGCTGGTGAGACCAAGAAGGAGTTAGATTTAGCTCTTAGGGCTAAAGGAATCAAGGGATATGGGGGAAAAGCAGGAAAGGGGTACTGATTTTGGATGGTCAACCATGATCATATTGAATGATGATGCTGGCTCGAAGGGCCGAATGGCCTACTCCTGCATCTATTTACTATGTTTCTAACATTTTCACTCAGAATTTTCACTCAGAAAGAAGTCCGTATCTGGAACGAGCTGCCAGACGAAGTTATAGAAGCGGATACAATTACAACTTATAAAAGACATTTGGACAGATATATGAATGGGAAGGATTTATAGGGCAATGGGCCAAATGCAGGCAAATGTGACAGGTCCAGTATACCAACATGGTCAGTATGGACAAGGGGGGGTGGGGGGTTGGGGGGGGCTGAAGGGCCTGTTTCTGTGCTGTGTAGCTCTCTTGTGATAGGCGCTGCACTGTGCTTCCACGGTTGGCTTTATTTAAGTCAATGGAATCAACCTTTTGGGGAACAGGGATCAACGCACAAATTGTAATGTGTAGGAAGGAACTGCGGATGCTGGTTTAAACCAAAGATAGACATTAAAAAGCTGGAGTAACTCAGCGGGTCAGGCAGCATCTCTGGAGAGAAGGAATAGGTGACGTGTTCGGGTCGAGACCCTTCTTCAGACCCAAAAATACTAGATCGCAACAAAAGCTGTCCTACTATAAACAGCATGATCACCAGATACCTTCATTCCCTCAATAGTAAAATGCCAATGATCTC
>JAXLNO010001579.1:419553-461957 GCA_038087875.1 Malacoraja senta | reverse complement strand
GTCTCTGGCGCTGTGAGTTAGCAACTCTATAGACAATAAACAAAAGACAATAGACAATAGGTGCCCTTCGAGCCAGCACCGCCATTTAATGTGATCATGGCTGATCATCCCCAATCAGTACCCCGTTCCTGCCTTCTCCCCATATCCCCTGGTTCCGCTATTTTTAAGAGCCCTATCTAGCTCTCTCTTGAAAGCATCCAGAGAACCTCTCTGCCTCCACCGCCCTCTGAGGCAGAGAATTCCACAGACTCACCACTCTCTGTGAGAAAAAGTGTTTCCTTGTCTCCGTTCTAAATGGCTTACTCCTTATTTTTAAACTGTGGCCCCTGGTTCTGGACTCCCCATAACATCGGGAACATGTTTCCTGCCTCTAGCATGTCCAAACCCTTAACAATCTTATATGTTTCAATGAGATGCCCTCTCATCCTTCCAAACTCCAGAGTGTACAAGCCCAGCCGCTCCATTCTCTCAGCATAGGACAGTCCCGGCATCCGGGAATTAACCTTGTAAACCTACGCTGCACTCCCTCAATAGCAAGAATGTCCTTCCTCAAATTAGGGGACCAAAACTGCACACAATACTCCAGGTGTGGTCTCACTAGGGCTCTGTACAACTGCAGAAGGACCTCTTTGCTCCTATATTCGACTCCTCTTGTTATAAAGGCCAACATGCCATTTGCTTTCTTCACTGTCTGCTGTACCTGCATGCTTACTTTCATTGACTGATGAACAAGGACCCCCAGATCCCGTTGTACTTCCCCTTTTTCCAACTTGACGCCATTTAGATAGTAATCTGCCTTCCTGTTTTTGCTACCAAAGTGGATAACCTCACATTTATCCACCATTAAACTTCATCTGCCATGCATCTGCCCACTCCCCCAACCTGTCCAAGTCACCCTACATTCTCATAGCACCCTCCTCACAGTTCACACTGCCACCCAGCTTTGTGTCATCTAATTTGCTAATGTTACTTTGAATCCCTTCATCCAAATCATTGATGTATATTTTAAATAGCAGCTGTCCCAGCACCAAGCCTTGCGGTACCCCACTAGTCACTGCCTGCCATTCTGAAAGGGACCCGTTAATCCCTACTCTTTGTTTCCTGTCTGCCAACCAATTTTCTATCCATGTCAGCACTCTACCCCCAATACCATGTGTTCTAATTTTGCCCACTAATCTCCTATGTGGGACCTTATCAAATCCTTTTTGAAAGTCCAGGTACACTACATCTACTGGCTCTCCCTTGTCCATTTTCCTAGTTACATCCTCAAAAAATTCCAGAAGATTAGTCAAGCATGATTTCCCCTTTGTAAATCCATGCTGACTCGGACCGATCCTGTTACTGCTATCCAAATGTGCAGCTATTTCATCTTTTATAATTGACTCCAGCATCTTCCCCACCACCGATGTCAGGCTAACTGGTCTATAATTCCCTGTTTTCTCTCTCCCACCTTTCTTAAAAAGTGGGATAACATTAGCTACCCTCCAATCCACAGGAACTGATCCTGAGTCTATAGAATATTGGAAAATTATCACCAATGCATCCACGATTTCTAGAGCCACTTACTGAAGTTCCCTGGGACGCAGACCATCGGGCCCTGGGGATTTATCAGCCTTCAGTCCCATCAGTCTATCCAACACCATTTCCTGCCTAACGTGGATTTCCTTCAGTTCCTCCGTCACCCCAGATCCTCTGGCCACTACTATATCAGGAAGATTGTTTGTGTCCTCCTAAGTGAAGACAGATCCAAAGTACCTGTTCAACTCATCTGCCATTTCCTTGTTCCCCATAATAAATTCACCTTTTTCAGTCTTCAAGGGTCCAACTTTGGTCTTAACTAATTTTTTCCTCTTCACATACCTAAAGAAGCTTTTACTATCCTGCTTTATATTCTTGGCTAGCTTACCTTCGTACCTCATCTTTTCTCCCCGTATTGTATTTTTAGTTATCTTTAAGGGCCTGTCCCACCAGCTTGCGATTGCATGCATCTAGCGCGACCAAATATGGTCGCTTGAGGCGTACGGCCTCGCGGGGCCGGTTCCACTTTGAGCTGCGGAGGCGTATGGAGTTGTGCGGGGCTGGTCCCGACATCATACTCACCAATCAGTTGGGCAGGAGGCGGGCCGACTGAATTTGGACATCGCACGGCGTCGGGCGGTGACATCATCACGCAACGGCACACCGGGCGGTGACGTCATCGCTTAATGCCACGTGCTAGGCGTATGCCGTCAAGACGCCGCATACGACATCAAGACGCTGCGTACGCCCTCTATGCGCCTGCGGGCCGACAGGACGTTGGCGCGCGGAATTTTCGAACAGTGCAGGATTTTCGGAGCCACGCGTAATGTCTGGACCAGCTCCGCACATCTCCATACGCCTCTGCGGTTCGAAGTGGGACCAACCCCGCGCGGCCGTACGCCTCAAGACGCATGCAATCGCATGTTGGTGGGACAGTCCCTTAACGCTACTGCTCCACCAGCGTGCCGCCCGCGTTTAGTTATTATCCACCATCATTATGCACTGAACAAATGTCGGCACACACTCGGTGGGTCGAAGGGCCTGTATCTCTCAACTAACTAGTTTTTGGTTATTGAGTAGAGCTACTACTCATGGAAAAAAGTCCAATTAAAGATAGTCCAAGGGCTGTAGCTCTTAACTAAAGGAAAGTTCATCAGTCATATGAGCAGAATTAGGCCATTTGGCCTATCGAGTCTACTCCGACATTCAATCATGGCTTATCTATCCCTCCCTCTCACCCCCATTCTCCTGCCTTCTCCCCATAACCCCTGACACCCGTACTAGTCAAGAACCTGTCAATTTCCACCTTAAAATACCCAATGACTTGGCCTTCACAGCCGTCTGTGGCAATAAATTCCACAGATTCACCACCCTCTGGCGAAAGAGATCCCTCCTCATCTCCTTTCAACATGTATGTCCTTTAATTCTGAGGCTGTGGCCTCTGGTCCTAGACTCTCCCACTAGTGGAATTATCCTCTCCTAATCCACTCTATCCAGGCCTTTCATACTTTGATGTTATTGGTAAACTAAATTAAACTAAATTAAACCCACCATTACACCTCTGACTACAGACTACCAACATGGTCAATTCTCAGCTACCTCCTCCTCTCTAGGGATGTACAACAGGTGCTAGGATGGTCAATAAGGTCAATCTTTGAAGATGTGGACCATGAGGACATCCTTGTGATTGAGGGCAGTGCAGCGTAGGTTCACGAGATTGATCCCTGGGATGGTGGGACTGTCATATGAGGAAAGATTGAAATGACTATAGACAATTGACAATAGACAATAGGTGCCGGAGTAGGCCATTTGGCCCTTCGAGCCAGCACCGCCATTCAATGTGATCATGGCTGATAATCCCCAATCAGTACCACCCGTTCCTGCCTTCTCCCCCATATCCCTGACTACCGCTGTTTTTAAGAGCCCTATCTAGCTCTCTCTTGAAAGTATCCAGAGAACCTGCCTCCACCGCCCTCTGAGGCAGAGAATTCCACAGACTCACAACTCTCTGTGAGAAAAAAGTGTTTTCTCGTCTCCGTTCTAAATGGCTTACTCCTTATTCTTAAACTGTGGCCCCCTGGTTCTGGACTCCCCAAACATCGGGAACATGTTTCCTGCCTCTAGTGTGTCCAAAGCCCTTAACAATCTTTATATGTTTCAATTAGATCTCTTCTCATCCTTCTAAACTCCAGAGTGTACAAGCCCAGCTGCTTCATTCTCTCAGCATATGACAAGTCTCGCCATCCCGGGAAATTAACCTTGTAAACCTACGCTGCACTCCCTCAATAGCAAGAATGTCCTTCCTCAAATTAGGGGACCAAAACTGCACACAATACTACAGGTGTGGTCTCACTAGGGCTCTGTACAACTGCAGAAGGACCTCTTTGCTCCTATATTCGATTCCTCTTGTTATAAAGGTCAACATGCCATTTGCTTTCTTCACTACCTACTGTACCTGCATGCTTACTTTCATAGACTGATGTACAAGGACCCCCAGATCCCATTGTACTTCCCCTTTTCCCAACTTGACCCCATTTAGATAGTAATCTGCCTTCCTGTTTTTGCTACCAAAGTGGATAACCTCACATTTATCCGCATTAACCTTTATCTGCCATGCATCTGCCCACTCCCCCAACCTGACCAAGTCACCCTGCATTCTCATAGCATCCTCCTCACAGTTCACACTGCCACCCAGCTTTGTGTCATCTGCATATTTGTTAATGACTAGGCTTGTATTCACTGGAATTTAGAAGGATGAGGGGGAATCTTATAGAAACATATAACATTACAAAAGGACTGGACAAGCTAGATGCAGGAAAAATGTTCCCAATGTTGGGTGAGTCCAGAACCAGGGGCCACAGTCTTAGAATAAAGGGGAGGCCATTTAAGACTGAGGTGAGAAATTTGTGAATTTGTGAAATTCCCTGCCACAAGGACTGTGATCGAATCGGATGGATTGAAGAGAGTTAGATAGAGCCGAATCACGGATGGATTGAGAGAGTAGGTTAAGAGCTACTTAGGGGCTAGTGGAATCAAGGATATGGGGAGAAGGCAGGCACGGGTTATTGATTGGGGACGTTCAGCCATGATCACAATGAATGGCGGTGCTGGCTCGAAGGGCCGAATGGCCTCCTCCTGAACCTATTTTCTATGTTTCTATGTTTCTATGAGGATCTGTGAGACAAATGAGGATCTACTGTGGTGAATGGGACAAACTTAGATGGGGCATCTTGGTCTTAGTTCAGTTTAGTTTAGAGATACAGCGCCGAAACTGGCCCTTCGGCCCACGGAGTCCAGTGATCCCCGCACACTGAGACTATCCTACACACACTAGGGACAATTTTTACATTTACACCAAGCCAATTAACCTTCAAACCTGTACATCTTTTGTGTGGATAGAAACCAAAGATCTCAGAACCAGGGGCCACACAGTTAAGAATAAGGAGTAAAGCCATTTAGAACGGAGACGAGGAAACACTTTTTTCTCACAGAGAGTGGTGAGTCTGTGGAATTCTCTGCCTCAGAGGGCGGTGGAGGCGGGTTCTCTGGATACTATCAAGAGAGAGCTAGATAGGGCTCCTAAAAATAGCGGAGTCAGGGGATATGGGGAGAAGGCAGGAACGGGGGTACTGATTGGGGATGATCAGCCATGATCACATTGAATGGCGGTGCTGGCTCGAAGGGCCGAATGGCCTACTCCTGCACCTATTGTCTATTGTCTATTGTCTATCTCAGAGGGAGCCCATGCAGGTAATGGGGAAAACTCCACACAGGCAGCACCCGTAGTCATGTCCGGGTCTCTGGCGCTGTGAGGCAGCAACTCTACCGCTGCGCCACCGTGCCGCCCGCCACCTTGCCACGGTGGTTGGGTTGGGTCGGACCCAATCATTATTTGTGGCTCGGATGGATATTAGAGTGACTGTTGGTATTGATTGTGGTTTGTTGGTGAGATCAGGGATCTTTGTTAATCTTAGTACAGCTGGAAAATATAGACAGTCAATGAGGCGTGGAAATGTTGCTCTACTCCAGAGTTGGCTTTCTTTCCCTTATAGTGGAGCGGGTCAGATTGACGTTTAGCTTTGTTTTAGTTTCGTTCAGTTTGTTATTGTCACAGTGAACAGCTTCTTTCGTTGTGTGCTAACCAGTCAGCAGAAGGACTATAAAGGACCACAATCAAACTGCGCACAGTGTACAGATACAGGATAAGGGAATACCATTTAGTGCAAGGTAATGGCCAGTAAAGTGAATGAATACGTTTCTTGGCCAAGTATTCACATACAAGGAATTTGCTTTGGTGCTCCACTCCACAAGTGACAACATGACACACACTGACAGTTAGGAATGACACATACAACATTAGAATAGAATAGAATAGAATGCCTTTTATTGTCATTCAAACAGCTTGGTTTGAACAAAATTTCATTCCTATAGTCTTTTACATTACAAAAGAACCCAAGACCCACACTTAACACAATTTACACCAACATCCATCACAGTGAATCTCCAACACCTCCTCACTGTGATGGAAGGCAAAGTCTTATCTCTTCCCTTGTTCTTCTCCCGCGGCCCAGCAGTCCAACTGCAGCGTCGAGGTGACTGGGGCTCCCGATGTTAAAGCCCCCGGCGGGCCGATGGTAAGTGAATCTGTGCATCTACCCGATCTATTCCTCTCATGATTTTATACACCTCTATAAGATAACCCCCTCATCCTCCTGCACTCCAAGGAATAGAGTCCCAGCCTACTCAACCTCTCCCTATAGCTCACACCCTCTAGTCCTGGCAACATCCTCGTAAATCTTCTCTGAACCCATTCAAGCTTGACAATATAGTGCCAGAGTATGGGGGGTCGCTAGTCAGCACGAACTCAGTGGGCCGAAGGGCCGGTTTCCGTGCAGTATCTCTAAAGTCTTACAGTGAAGTAAGCTGGGAAGAAACTGTCCCTGAATCTGGAGGTGTGCGTTTTCACACTTCTGTACCTCTTGCCTGATGGGAGAGGGGAGAAGAGGGAGTGGTCGGGGTGAAACTGGTCCCTGATTATGCTGCTGGCCTTGAAGTGTTGATGGAGCCAATGGAAGAGAGATTGGTTTGCGCGATGGTCTGGGTTTGCTTTGACCTTTCATTTTGTCAAGATACACCTGGACTAGTGATTCACACGAACGTGTAGGAAAGAACCGCAGATGCTGGTTGAAATCGAAGATAGACACAAAATGCTGGAGTAACTCAGCGGGACAGGCAGCATCTCTGGATGTACAGTAATATGGCACCAAGGTGCCTAATATATATTGACATAATACATTTTATGTACAGCTTCTTATTTATTTTTAATTTTTAATAATGATAAAGAAAAAAGAGAGACTAGATAATAAAAGATAGAAAACGTGTGATATATAGTGTGTGAAAAGGAAAAAGGGTGAAAGAAGAAAAGTGAAGAGAAGAAGATAGAAAGAGAAAGAGTAAGTAAGAGATTAAGGAGATCGTTATTTATATTCTTGACCATCCCTCACCCAGTCCTGGAACAATTAGCTTCTACGATTCTGTTGCACCACATGCTTCCAAAAGTCGACAAATGGAGACCAACTCATTAAGAATTTGGTCTGATTTATCTATTAGGAGGAATCGCATTTCCTCAAGATGTGCGGTGTCCAACATGTTTGAAATCAACATTTTAAGCGTTGGTATGGGTGTATTTTTCCAAAATATAAGTATAACTATTTTTGTCGTTATTAACCCATAATTAAAAAATAAATTTTGAGATGAGTTCAATTTGTTCCCATCTTCCATTACTCCAAATATAATCATTTCCGTATTAGGTTCCATTTTTATCTTGAATAATTTTGTAAATATTTCAAAAATGTCACTCCAGAATTTATAACGTTTTATGCAGGAAAGAAAAGAGTGTGTTATAGTTGTGTTTTGGGATAGACATTTATCACAAACTGGGGGAAGTATTTGGATAGAATTTATTCAATCTAGTTTTGAGTAATATAATCTATGTAAAATTTAAATTGAATTAAATTATGTCTTACATTAATCGAACATTTGTGTATATATATCAAATACTTTCTCCATGTTTCCTTCGTGATTTTTTATCATTAATTCTCGTTCCCAATCTTCTCTAAGTGCCTCTGTCGATGGTAATTCTATATTTAAAATGCTATTGACAGGCAGCATCTCTAACGTCACCCATTCCTTCGTTCCAGAGATGCTGCCTGTCCCGCTGAGTTACATTTTGTGTCTATCCAGTGATTCACTGAAGCAGCTTCACCCATACTTTTGGATCTGATGGCCCATCTCCGTATGGCCCAAGATCAACAGGAGGCTCGACTACGGACCAGAGACGGCTGGTTAAATACAGGGGCAGGAAGGGCCGGTCAGAGGCTGGGTATTCTGCAGTGAGTAACTCAATTCCCGATACAGCCCTCCTGCTATCTATTCATGTTTATAAGTTCTAGGGAGCAGAATTAGGCCATTCGGCCCACAGATTATTAAGGGCTTGGACACGCTAGAGGCAGGAAACATGTTCCCGATGTTGGGGGAGTCCAGAACCAGTGGCCACAGTTTAAGAATAAGGAGTAAGCCATTTAGAACGGAGATGAGGAAACACTTTTTCTCACAGAGAGTTGTGAGTCTGTGGAATTCTCTGCTTCAGAGGGTGGTGGAGGCCGGTTCCCTGGATACTTTCAAGAGAGAGCTAGATGGGGCTCTTAAAAATAGCAGAGTCAGGGGATATGGGGAGAAGGCAGGAACGGGGTACTGATTGTGGATGATCAGCGATGATCAGCCATGATCCACACTGAATGGCGGTGCTGGCTCGAAGGGCCAAATGGCCTGCTCCTGCACCTATTGTCTATTGTCTATTGTCTATCAAGTCTACTTCACCATTCAATCATGGCTGATCTATCTCTCCCTCCTAAACCCCATTCTCCTGCCTTCTCCCATGACTCCTGACACCCGTACTAATCAACAATCTATCTATCTCTGCCTTAAAACTATCCACTGACTTGGCCTCCACAGCCTTCTGTGGCAAAGAATTCCACAGATTCACCACCCTCTGACTGAATGCTCGTAGCGATGAAGAGAAATCCAACAGCTCCCCCTTCCAGGAGCCGGCCCACCACGTTCCTCCCACTATCCAGAGCTCCGCCACATCGGAACGCCAAACTGTGACGGGGAAGTTGGGCGATGAGGGTTCCAGAGAGCCGGGCTGTGCAGTGTGGAAGCAGCAAGCTGGGGCTGGAGGAAGCACCCCACCACTCCTGATGTGTTGCCAGGTAGAGAGATGCTAACTCAGCACTCTTGGCGTGCGATCTTATAGAGTCATAGTCACACAGGACACAAACAGGCCCTTCGGCCCAACTAGTCTATACCGACCCAGAGGAAGGACATTATTGCTATGGAGGGAGTGTAGCGTAGGTTCACCAGGTTCATTCCCGGGATGGCGGGATTGACATATGATGCAAGAATGGGTCGACTGGGCTTGTTTTCACTAGAGGATTCCCTTGAACATCTACAGGTGCTCAGTAAAGAGCATATTGACTGGTTGCATCACGGCCTAGTTCGGCAACTTGAACGTCCAGGAGTGGAAAAGACTGCAAAAAGTTGTGAACACTGCCCAGTCCATCACCTGCTCTGACCTCCCCACCATCGAAGGGATTTATCAGACTCGATGCCTCAACAAGGCAGCCAACATCATCAGAGACCCACACCATCCTGGCCTCACACTCATTTCACCCCTGCCATCGGGAAGAAGGTACAGGAGCCTGAAAACTGTAACGTCCAGGTTCAGGAACAGCTACTTCCCCACAGCCATCAGGCTATTAAACACAACGACAAATAAGCTCTGAACTACAACAGACTATTATTATTATTATTAGTATTATTATTATTATTATTGCACTAATATTGTTTGATTTTTGAGTATGTGTATATAGAGTATGTATGTATATGTGTGTACTTGTGAGTGTGTGTATATATACACACTGATCTTTTTTCTCTCTCGTTTATTATATCGTTTACAGTACTATGTTTACATATTCTGTTGTCCTGCCCCAAAGTAAGAATTTCATTGATCTATCTATCTATCTATCTATCTATCTATCTATCTATCTATCTATCTATCTATCTATCTATCTATCTATCTATCTATCTATCCATCTATCTATCTATCTATCTATCTATCTATCTATCTATCTATCTATCTATCTATCCATCTATCTATCTATCTATCTATCTATCTATCTATCTATCTATCTATCTATCTATCTATCTATCTCTAAAACTCTCATCTTGTTTCTTTCTATGTCTGTCTGTCTGTCTGTCTGTCTGTCTGTCTGTCTGTCTGTCTGTCTGTCTGTCTGTCTGTCTGTCGGTCTGTCCGTGTGTCTGTCTCTGTCTGTCTGCCTGTGATGTCCAGAATTACGCCAAAACGGTACCCAATAGCGCTACAATTTTTCACCCACCTTACTCACCATTGTCCTGTGGTGTGTTGCATCAAGTTTCGTTCAGATTGATGGTATATATTACAAGTTATTCACATTTTAAACTTTACAAATCCCCACTTTGAGAAAAATGTCTTCCATCTGCACTGGCAGTTAGCAGTGTATGACGTCACCATGGGATCTCATTTACATAAACTGCCCATCAGCAGTGTTCCACCCCACAATGACATCACAATGGATGTTTCCACTGGTGGTAGAGTCTAGGACCAGAGGTCACAGCCTCAGAATTAAAGGGCGCTCTTTTAGAAAGGAGGTGAGGAGGAACTTCTTTAGTCAGAGGGTAGTTAATCTGTGTAGGCCAAGTCAGTAGATATTTTTAAGGCAGAGATAGACACATTTTTTATTAGAACGGGTGTCAAGGGTTATGGGCAGAAGACAGGAAAATGGGATTAGGAGGCAGAGATCCGCCATGATTGAATGGCAGAGTAGACTCGATGGGCCGAATGGCCTAATTCTACTACTAGAATCCCTCCAGAGATGCTGCCTGTCCCGTTCATTACCACAAACGTGTGTTGATTCCTCACATCCAATATTAGCCACATCATGCAAATCATTTCTTCCTCCTCTACATTTTCCTAATTCTGTTTTGCACTTACATTGGCATAGTTCTATCCACTCACCTGAATGGGTTAAAAATAATATTTCTGGATTCATGTTGGATAACTAATTCAAAATCTGTAGAAGGATTCCGACCCGAAACGTCACCTATCCATGTTGTCCAGAGATGCTACCTGACCCTCTGAGTTTTAGTTCAGTTTAGTTTAGTTTAGAGATACAGCGCGGAAACAGGCCCCCAGTCCGCTCCCACCAGCGATCCCCGCACACTAACACTGTCCTACACACACCATGGACAATTTACATTTATACCAAAGCCAATTAACCTACAACCCTGTACGTCTTTGGAGTGTGGGAGGAAACCGAAGATCTCAGCAAACATCCAAGCAGGTCACGGGGAGAACGTGCGGACTCCCTACTGACAGCACCCCGAGTTAGGATTGAACCTGGGTCTCCTGCGTTGTGAGGCAGCAACTCTACCGCTGCGCCACCGTGCCGCCCAAATTACCCCAGCACATTGTGTCTTTTTTTTGGAATTCTGTACGTGATCCAGAAGATGGATCCAGTGAACTGGTGCTGAGGTCGGCTCGCTGTTCGGTTCCGCAGGGTGATTCAAGTGCCTGAAAGTTGCTGGGAGGAATCTGTTCTTGAAGCTGGAAGTCACGGATTTCAGGCTCCTGTACCATCTTCCTGATGGTGGCAGGGAGATGAGAGCGTGGTCACGGTGGTGTGACTCTGACGATGTTAGCTGTCTTCTGGAGGCAATGCTTCCTGTAGATCCCTTCAAATCCCTTCCATTGACTCCATCTACACCTCACGCTGCCTCAGCAAGGCCAGCAGCATCATCAAGGACAAGTCACACCCTGGCCACTCCCCCATCCCCTCTCCCATCGGACAAGAGGTACAGAAGTGTGAAAACCCACTCCTCCAGATTCAGGGACAGTTTCTTCCCAGCTGTTATCAGGCAACTGAACCATCCTACCACAACCAGAGAGCAGTGCTGAACTACTACCTACCTCATTGGTGACCCTCGGACTATCTTTGATTGGGCTTTACTGGCTTTACCTTGCACTAAACAATATTCCCTCATCATGTATCTATACACTGTAAATGGCCCGATTGTAATCATGTATTGTCTTTCCGCTGACTGGTTAGCACGCAACAAAAGCTTTTCACTGTACCTCGGTACACATGACAGTAAACTGAACTGAATCCAGCAAACTCTTGTCCATTGTTTGAGAAAGGCTTGTCTCCTGGAGGTGCTGCCTTCTGGATGAGATGCTAAACCAATTGATGAGATTTTCATTAAAGATCTATCTGTCCCAACAGCTTCTTCCCCTCTGTTATCAGGCTTCTGAATGGTCCTTCCATAAGCTAGGGTACTGTCCCATTCACCTCTACCCCATTGCGGACATTGGACTTTGTCTGTGGAACTGATGCGCTACAATGCTGAGAACTATATTCTGCACTCTGTATCTTCCCCTTTGCTCCATCTATTGTACTTGAGTTTGACTTCATTGTATCTATGTATGACATAATGATATATCTTTAGACTTTATGTGGCGGCACGGTGGCGCAGCGGTAGAGTTGCTGTCTTACAGAGAGTGCGGCGCCGGAGGTTCGATCCCAACGACAGATGTGTACAGAGTTTGTACGTTCTCCCCGTGACCTGCGTGGGTTTTTTCCGAGATCTTCGGTTTCCTCCCACACTCCAAAGACCAGGGTCGGATTTACGTATAAGCTTGACAAGCTTAAGCTTAGGGCCTCGAGATCTAGGGGGCCTCAATGCACTGTGGTCTCTAAACAACCCTTCAGTAATTTTCCTTGCCCTCCATTTCAGAATAATAGTGTTTTAAGCCGATAACTCGACACTAGCACTGGCAATAAATAAATAAATAAAAAGTGCAGCTTTCCAGCCCCTTATCTCAATGGCCACGCTCGGCTGCAAATCGGTGTCAATCTGGTGGACCATCTTCCTCTAGTCGTGGGGGTGGGGGATTGGGAGGGGCCTCACAAGTGGAACAGCTTAGGGCCTCTCTTCATCTATATCAGGCCCAGCCAAAGATGTACAGTTAATTGGCTTGGTAAATGTAAAAATTGTCCCTAGTGTGGGATAGTGTTAATGTGCGGGGATCGCAGGTGGTAGCAGATTCAGAGGGCCGAGGGCCTGTTTCTGCACTGTTTCTCTAAATTAAACTAAACTTTCGATTTTCAGACTTTATTCTGTACTATATCTTCCCCTTTGTTCTACCCAATTGTACTTGAGTTTGACTTCATTGTATCTATGTCTGGTGTATCTGATTTTTAGACTTTACTTTAGACTTTAGACTTTAGACTTTAGAGATACAGTGCGGAAATTGGCCCTTGCACTAAATTGCTGAGAACTATATTCTGCACTCCGTATCTTCCCCTTTGCTCTACCTATTGTACGAGTTTGACTTCATTGTATCTATGTCTGGTAGATTAGATGGCAGGCAAATCAAAGCTTTTCACTGCATCTTGGTACATGTTTAACCAATAAACCTAAACCAGGGGGAGATGATGTCCAAGCCCACTGGACATAGGTCAGTGAATGACACACATTCAGATCTGTGAGATGCTCATAGAGTGATACAGTGTAGAAACAGGCCCTTTGGCCCAACTCGCCCACACTGGCCAACATGTCCCATCTACACTAATCCCACCTGCCTGCGTTTGGCCCATATCTCTCCGAACCTGTCCTATCCATGTACCTGTCTAAATGTTAAACGTTGGGATAGTCCCAGCCTCAACTACCTCCTCCTGCAGCTCGTTCCATACACCCACCGCCCTTTGTGTGGCACTCATTGCCTGGATCTTCATGGTCTATCATTGCCATGACACTCTGAAAGCATTCCATGGCAAGGACATGCTTTGGGATGATCTGAGGCCACACAAGGCACTATATAAATGTGAGACTGCGTCTCTCCCTGTCAATGGTATTAGCATTGGTCTCTGTGGCTGCTGCTCCTCCACTGAAGTTGATCAGAGCAAAGGGTAGAGTCAAGGCAATGGGGGGGGAGAGGGGAGGAGGAGGGTGGAGGAGGAAAGGGAAAGGGGAGGAGGGGGAGGGAGGGGGAAGGAGGGGTGGGGGGAGCGGTAGTTTCAAAAGTCGAACTCATATTTTAAAGGTTGAGGTGTTTTCTCACCAGCGGTTAATACCTGGTCTCGAGGTGGTGAGAAGTTCATGTTCATAAGTGATAGGAGCAGAATGAGGCCATTCGGCCCATTAAGTCTACTCCGCCATTCAATCATGGCTGATCTATCTCTCCCTCTCAACTCCATTCTCCTGCCTTCTCCCCATAACCCCTGACACCCGTACTGATCAAGAATCTGTCTATCGCTGCCTTAAACATATCCGCTGACTTGGCCTCCACAGCCGTCTGTGGCAATGAATTCCACAGATTCACCACCCTCTGGGTAAAGAAATTATTTCTGAGTGAGTGGTCACGGTGGGTTGGAGCAGCGAAGGGTTTGGTTGAAGGGATTTCCAGGAGTTGCCATGATTTCCGGCGTTGGATGGCGTGGGTTGTGCCCAGTGCTGGTTGCCTGGCAGTGCCAGGGACTGAGCAGGGTGGTGTACGTACCCTGGCCTTGGTTCCCCTCACACTCTGTCTCCGGGGTGGCAACCGCCAGTTCCCACTTTCAGCACTAGATGGCGGCCTTTGACCAGGCATGGGCCAGGCCTCTGGAGGATGGGTGCTGGTGGGAGCCTCCTCGGTGCCACCTGCTCTGGGCATGGCGCCGGCCTCCGTGAGCCACCGCCATCGACCATCCGTGGGGAGATCGACCAGGGGGGCTACGTCGTGACTCGCCCCCCTCCCACGCGAAAGGAGAGCGGGAGAGGATGAGATTGGAGTTGGGATCGTGCGGTCGCCTTCATAGCCAGGGGTCCACGGAGAGAAGGTGGCGCTCATCGGAGCCACTGACATTGCAGTGGGCATCAAGGACGAGTAGGAAGACCAAGACTCATAGAAGGGCTTGTACACTCTGGAGTTTAGAAGGATGAGAGGGCATCTCATTGAAACATATAAGATTGTTAAGGGTTTGGACACGCTAGAGGCAGGAAACATGTTCCCGATGTTGGGGGAGTCCAGAACCAGGGGCCACAGTTTAAGAATAAGGAGTAAGCCATTTAGAACGGAGACGAGGAAACACTTTTTCTCACAGAGAGTTGTGAGTCTGTGGAATTCTCTGCCTCAGAGGGCGGTGGAGGCAGGTTCTCTGGATGCTTTCAAGAGAGAGCTAGATAGGGCTCTTAAAAATAGCAGAGTCAGGGGATATGGGGAGAAGGCAGGAACGGGGTACTGATTGGGGATGATCAGCCATGATCACATTGAATGGCGGTGCTGGCTCGAAGGGCCAAATGGCCTACTCCTGCACCTATTGTCTATTGTCTATGGCCATGAATCGTCACTGTCCAATGCTAGTCATCTTCTCCATCCCTCCTCCCAGCCAGTGGAGACCTCTCTCCTGCCCATACCAGCTGGAGACACGGCAGGGAAGGGATGCAGGAAGACTTCATGCACTGATTTATCTTAGCGTGGCATTCGTAACTGTCACTGTATGTCATGTTGTTACTTGTGGGCGGAGCACCAAGGCAAATTCCTTGTATGTGAATAAACTTACTTACTTACTTTGCGGTGACACGGTGGCGCAGCGGTAGAGTTGCTGCCTCTCAGCGCCAGAGACCGGGTTCCATCCTGACTACGGGTGCTGTCAAATGTACGGAGTTTGTACGTTCTCCTCGTGACCTACGTGGGTTTTCTCCGGGTGCTCCGGTTTCCACCCACACTCCAAAGACGTGCAGGTTTGTAGCTTAATTGGCTTCTGTAAATTGTACGTTTTCCCCAGTGTGTAGGATAGTGTTAGTGCATGGGTGACCGCAGGCTGGCATGGACTCGGTGGGCCGAAGGGCCTGTTTCCACGCTGTATCTCTAAAGTCTAAAGTCTTAAATGCTGTAATAGTACCTTTATCCTTTTTATTTTCCTCTCTCTGTCTCTCAGTCTCCCTGACTCTCTCTCTCTCTCTCTCTCTCTCTCTCTCTCTCTCTCTCTCTCTCTCTCTCTCTCTCTCTCTCTCTCTCTCTCTCTCTCTCCTCTCCTCTCTCTCTCTCTCTCTCTCTCTCTTTGTCTCTCTCTCTGTCCCCTCTCTCTCCTCTCTCTCTCTCTCTCTCATTCTCTCTCTCTCTTTGTCTCTCTCTCTGTCCCCTCTCTCTCTCTCCCATCTCTCTCTCTCTCTCTTCTCTCTCTCTCTCTCTCTCTCTCTCTCTCTCTCTCTCTCTCTCTCTCTCTCTCTCTCTCTCTCTCTCTCTCTCTCTCTTTGTCTCTCTCTCTCTCTGTCCCCCCTCTCTATCTCTCTCTCTCTTTGTCTCTCTCTCTGTCCCCTCTCTCTCTCCTCTCTCTCTCTCACTCTCTCTCTCTCTTTGTCTCTCTCTCTGTCCCCTCTCTCTCTCCTCTCTCTCCTCTCTGTCTCTCTCTCTCTCTCTCTCTCTCTCTCTTTGTCTCTCTCTCTCACTCTCTCTGTTTGGCCATTTTCTCTTTCCCCTTAATTCCTCCCATTCACTCCCCTGCCCTCTGTATTTTGGGTGCGATGTGAGGAGATAAGGGCCATGGTCTGTGCAGCCATGAGGGTGGAGCCCCCGTGTGTGTGTGTGTGTGTGTGTGTGTGTGTGTGTGTGTGTGTGTGTGTGTGTGTGTGTGTGTGTGTGTGTGTGTGTGTGTGTGTGTGTGTGTGTGTGTGTGTGTACAAGGCGAGGCCTTGCCCGGGTTAGCGCGGGGCACAGAGCCCGTGATACCCAGCACAAAACCTGGCACACAACATCGAGGCAACCAGCCGCTCGACAGACTTTGAGGAAAGGCAGTTAAACCCACACGACAAGAGTCTACAGAAGCGGGGAGATATTACCAGGGGCAGCGAACACATCGGGATGACGTTATTGAAATACTGTGGACCGTACAGGGCACCAGGGCACTGAGATGATGCCACATGAGGAAGAGCCCTTGGTTGAGAAAGGGGCAAGAGAACGGATTTACACAGAGATTGATGAATGTACAGGATGAGCTGCCAAGGGAGGCAGGCGGTGTGGGCTGATTAGATCAGATATTCAAGGGAATTGGACAAATGCCTGACAAAAAAAATGTGCTGGAAGTGTAGAGCGGCTGCCATGGGAGAGGGTGTAGAGGAGACACGGGCACTGACCAGATGGACCGCACTGATCTTTCCCAAACCTGCATGTTCTTACAAAGATTCCATTTATCTTATCGCATGTTTAGGGTAGGATTTCATCCCCAACGCTGGCATCCGACTTGCCGCATCCGTAAAGTAGCAAGCTGGCGTGTGCGTCTCTGAAGACTTTGCCGCCTTCGTTTGCCAAAGTAAATGTCATAGGATGGAAGGACGGCCAAAAATCTGTACCCAGGCAGCCTTGCCCGTACCGTACAGGGGCGGCGCGGTGGCGCAGCTGCCTCACAGCGCCAGGGACCCGGGTTCCATCCTGACCTCGGGTACTGTCTGTGCGTGGAGCTTGCTCGTTAGCAGTGATTATTTTATTCGCTGTCAACCCGCCGTCTGTGTGTGTGTGTGGGGGGGTTTGTACGCTCCCCCCGTGACCCGCGTGGGTTTCCTCCTGGTGCTCCGGTTTCATCCCAAAGACGTGTGGGTTTGCAGGTTAATCGGCCCTCTGTAAATTGCCCCCTGGTGTGTAGGGAGTGGATGTGAAAGTGGGATAACATAGAGGGTCAGTGTGGACTCAGTGGGCTGAAGGGCCTGTTTCCATGCTGTGTCTTTCTCTCAGTCAAACAAGGATGGGGAGCTTGTTGGCCTGGTCTCACTACAGGACCTGCACAACACATGAACCGAAGCAACAAGGGCTTGTTCCTTTGTTCCCTTACTGCGCCAGAGACCCGGGTTCAATCCTGACTATGGCTGTCGTCTGTACGGAGTTTGTACCTTCTCCCCGTGTCTGCGTGGGTTTTCTCCGGGTGCTCCGGTTTCCTCCCACACTCCAAAGATGTACAGGTTTGTAGGTTAATTGGCTTCGGTAAAAATTATAAATTGCCCTTAGTGTGTGGGATAGTGCTAGTGTACAGGGATCGCTGGTCGGTGTGGACACGGTGGGCCGAAGGGCCTGTTTCTGCACTGTATCTCTAAACTAAACTAAGCTAAACTAATCTAAACTAAACTAAACTGAGCACAATAACTGAAGATAGACAAAAATGCTGGAGAAACTCAGCGGGTGAGGCAGCATCTATGGAGCGAAGGAATAGGTGACGTTTTGGGTCGAGGCCCTTCTTCAAACTGTTGAAGAAGGGTCTCAAATCCAAACATCACTCCAGAGATGCCGCCTGTCCCGCTGAGTCAGTCCAGCAGTTTGTGTCTAACTTCAGGATAAAGCAGTCAGGAGATTTCTACATAATCAATGGTGGAGTTTTTCATTGGAAAGGGAATGACAGATTGTTTATCGAAAGCCTCTGCAGTCTCAGAACGTACTTGCAAAACTACCTTGTACAGGTAGCTTTCAAAGCTTGGTATGGTATGGCACTTTACATGTCACAGGTACAGGTGCAGTGCAATTCATACGGTCACAAGATCACAAGGAATAGGAGCAGAATTAGGCCATTCGGTCCATCTACTCTGCCATCCAATCATGGCTGATCTATCTCTCCCCCCTAACCCCATTCTCCTGCCTTCTCCACAACCCTCTGGCACCCGTACGGATCAATAATTTATCTATGTCTGCCTTAAAAATATCCACTGACGCCCTCCACAGCCTTCTGTGGCAAAGAATCCCACAGATTCACCACCCTCTGACTGAAGAAACTTCTCCTCATCTCTTTTCGAAAAAAACATCCTTTAATTCTGAGGCTGTGACCTCTAGTCCTAGACTCTCCCACTATTCATCGTACACATGTCAGTACAAGTATCACTATCCATAACCACTCAGACACATCTTGGATCAGCATCTCAGATACAGTACAAGTGTACAGCAGTAGTACACTGAGACAGTCTACAGAGTCACCATTTTCAAGTCCCAGTTGTTGTAAGTGCAGGGATCTTGACCTGACCGTGAAGGCCCGTTGTCATGGCGACGTTGCAGGGTCGGCCTGGCCAAGCGTAGCCGTGGTGTCCTCTGCCGCTGCTCCACCACTGTAGGCCGCGTGCGGTCCACGTGCTCGGCCTCTTGGAGCGGAGCCCGGTCCAGCCGAGCCCCAGGCTGCTGCAGGGCCTCCAGCGGCCTGCTCACAAACCTTCTCCACACTCTTTCTTCGGGCTTTACTTGCGCCTGTTTCTCTTATCTTTTCTTTAGCCAGATTACACTGTACTTAAAGGAGACCCGAGGGGCAAGTTTGCTTTGCAAAGACGTGGATAATATCTGTAATGGTGAATCTGGCGCTGTTAGGCAGTAACTCTACCGCTGCGCCACCGTGCCGCACTGCTGCCAATGGCAATCACGTTTGAAAATAATCTAGATATTTATAAAATTAAAAAAAATTAAATTCACTTAATGCCGGGTCGACGGCGCTGCGAGGAAGCAGCTCTACCCGCTGCGCCATCGTGCCGCCCTTCATGTAAACTAGACCAGGTAGATTTAGCAGGTGCTGGAGGAACTCAGCAGGTCAGGCAGCATCTATGGAGAGAATGAACGGTTCATGTTTGGGTCAGGACCTTTCTTAAGGCTGGAGTTCCTCCAGCTGTTTGTTTTTGACTCAGGATTCCGGCATCTGCAGCCTCTTGAGCCCTCATTGGTAAATCGTGGTCCAGAGGGAATTCAACAGACTTTACAACAGTCCAGTACGTTTATAGTTACTGTTGCTGAGACCAACCACTTTTTCCAAGTCCAGATTTATTTAATTAGCTGAACTTAAGTTTCCCTGCTGTTGTGTCGGGTTGTAAACACACGTCACCAGATCATCATCCAGAGCTCTGGTTCTTAGACTGGTGGTTTAACTACTGTGCTACCACACCCCTGCAGCCCACGGCAATGCAGCCTCCATCAAAAGTAATCCTGGTTGTCACATTAAATGCATCGCAATATGGTTCAATAGTCAATGGTCAATGGTCAATGATCAATGGTCAATGGTCAATGGTCAATGGTCAATGGTCAATGGTCAATGGTTCAATGGTCAATGGTTCAATTATTCAATGGTCAATAGTCAATGGTCAATGGTTCAATGGTCAATTGTCAATGGTCAATGGTTCAATGGTCAATGGTTCAATGGTCAATGGTTCAATGGTCAATGGTTCAATGGTCAATGGTTCAATGGTCAATGGTTCAATGGTTCAATGGTCAATGGTTCAATGGTCAATGGTTCAATGGTCAATGGTTCAATGGTTCAATGGTCAATGGTTCAATGGTCAATGGTCAATGGTTCAATGGTCAATGGTCAATGGTTCAATGGTCAATGGTCAATGGTCAATGGTTCAATGGTCAATGGTCAATGGTCAATGGTTCAATGGTGAATGGTCAATGGTTCAATGTTCAATGGTTCAATGGTCAATGGTTCAATGGTCAATGGTCAATGGTTCAATGGTCAATGGTTCAATGGTCAATGGTCAATGGTTCAATGGTCAATGGTCAATGGTCAATGGTTCAATGGTCAATGGTTCAATGGTTCAATGGTCAATGGTTCAATGGTCAATGGTTCAATGGTTCAATGGTCAATGGTCAATGGTTCAATGGTCAATGGTCAATGGTCAATGGTTCAATGGTCAATGGTTCAATGGTTCAATGGTCAATGGTCAATGGTTCAATGGTCAATGGTTCTTTATTAACACAGTGAATTGTGCATAGATCACACGTGCACAGTTGCCATATTTCAGCACCATTTACAATAGAAAAAGTCCAAGGTGCAAAGTCCAGTCCACATGCTGGAAGTAATGGAATTCCCCCGATCCAGGTAAGTTCAGGTAAGCCCTAGGCTGCTGCAGGACCACCTCTCTCACCCTCGACAGTATATGATAGCACTGGAGCGCTGGCCATTGGGCGGCACGGTGGTGTAGCGGTAGAGTTGCTGCCACACAGCGCCTGACAGTTCCATCCTGACTACGGGCACTAACTGTACGCAGTTTACATGTACTCCCTGTGACTGCCGGTGTTTTCTCCGGGTGCTCCGGTTTCCTCCCACACGCCAAAGACGTGCGGGTTTGTAGTTTATTTGGCTTCAGTAAAATTGTCCCTGGTGTGTAGGATAGTGCTGGTATATGGGTGGTCGTTGGTTAGTGTGGACGGTGGGCCGAAGGGCCTGTTCCCATGCTGTTTCTCTAAACTAAACTAAACTGAATTTGCACATTTGGCTGTAGCGAGACACAAGCTCATTAGTCATTAATCCTCATTCTATAATGAAAGCCGCCTCCTCGGAAGAAACGAAAGGAGTCGATTATTCCTCCAAGCTGGAAAGGGTGCGGAGAGGATTTACGAGGATGTTGCCAGGACTCAAGGATGTGAGCTTGAGCAGGGAGAGATTGAGCAGGCTGGGACATTGCTCCTTGGAGCGCAGGAGGATGAGTGGGAATACGGTGAATGCACAGAATCTTTATCCCAGGGTGGGAGAATAGAGAACCAGAGGACATGGGTATAAGGTGAGAGGGGATAGATTTATTAGGAACCTGAGCGGCAACTTTTTCACACGGAGGTTGGTGAGTGCATGGTTAATGGGTTAATACATAAGACAAACATTAGCAACAAAGGAAATGATTAATTTGCACAAGTATGCCAACACAGTTAACAAACCAGGGATTGGATTAAATGCTAAATTAAAAAGAAAGACAGATACATGGATAGGACAGGTTTGGAGGGATATGGGGCAAACGCAGGCAGGTGGGACTAGTGTAGACGGGACATGTTGGCCAGTGTTGGGCTGAAGAGCCTGTTTTCACACTGTACCACTCGATGACTTTGTGAAAGGCTTTAGGGAGAGGTTGGGCTGGCCAAGATTTATTCCTTGGAGCACAGGAGGCTGAGGGGTGATCTTATACAGGTGTATAAGATCATGAGGGGCACAGAGTCTTTGTCCCAGAGTAGGGGTATGTAGAACCAGAGGGCATGTTTAAGATGAAAGGGGGAAAGATTGAACAACGGGAGAACATTTTCACACAAGTTGGTATATGGAATGAGCTGCCAGAGGAGGTAGTTGAGGCAGGTACAGGAACAACATGGAAAAGACACTGGAGCAGGTTCAGTTTAGTTTAGTTTAGTTTAGTTTACTGTCACGTGTACTGAGGTACAGTGAAAAGCTTTTGTTGCGTGCTAACCAGTCAGAGAAAGACAATACATGATTACAATCAATCAGTGTACAGATACAGGATAAGGGAATAACGTTTAGTGCAAGGTAAAGCCAGTAAAGTCCAATCAAAGATAGTCGATGGTCACCATTGAGGTAGATAGTAGTTCAGGACCGCTCTCTGGTTGTGGTAGGATGGTTCAGTTGCCTGATAACAGGGGTTTGAAACTGTCCCTGAATCTGGAGGTGTGCGTTTTCACACTTCTGTACCTCTTGCCCGATGGTAGAGGGGAGAAGAGGGAGTGGGCAGGGTGAGACTGGTCCTTGATTATGCTGCTGGCCTTGCCGAGGCAGCATGAGGTGTGGATGGAGTCAATGGAAGGGAGGTTGGTTTGTGTGATGGTCTGGGCTGCGTCCCATGGATACATGGTACATGGATAGGACAGGTTTAGAGGGATGTGGGCCAAACGCAGGCAGGTGGAACGAGCTCAGGTGCGGCATCTTGGTGGGCATAGACTAGTTGGGCCGAAGGGCCTGTTTTGGTGCTATATGACTCTATGCCTTTGTTACCAGGACACTCACTGGGCCTGACCTGCAACACATCCCTCTATCATCAGCCTGATTTCCACGCCCCTGTTACAGACGGAGCTGGAAGTTGTGCCTCTGGAGGTTCCTTGGTTAGCAACTGGATGCCAACAGGTCCATCTGTTTTGTGTTCGCTGTCGGTTTGATGAGAAGCGCTGTCTTTTTTGCCACCCCCATGCCTTTATAAAACACTTTTTCACTTGACAACTGCTAATAACTTTTATGGTCTGTCTCGATCCAGGCATCTGGCGCTTATTATGCAGGCATCAGTCAAACTATCCTTGCTACACGCACACTGGAAGATGAACCAGCTGAATCGCTCTCTCAAAATGACACATTGCAGGTCCCAGAACTCCATGTAACAAGGGGTGTTTCACTCGATCTATCCCAGGTTTAAATGACGTGGGCGGCACGGTGGCGCAGCGGTAGAGTTGCTGCCTTACAGCGCTTGTAGCGCCAGAGACCCGGGGTCCATCCCAACTATGGTGCTGTCTGTACGGAGTTTGTACGTTCTCCCCGTGACCCACGTGGGTTTTCTCCAAGATCTTCGGTTTCCTCCCACACTCCAAATACGTACAGGTTTGTAGGCTAATTGGCTTGGTATAAGTGTAAATTGTCCCTAATGTGTGTAGGATAGTGTTAATGTGCGGGGATCGCTGGTCGGTGCGGACTCAATAGGCCGAAGGGCGTGTTTCCGCGCTGTATCTCTAAACATGTGCTCCAAAGACTTTATTCCTTGGAGTACAGGAGGATGAGGGGTGATCTTATAGAGGCGTACAAAATCATCAGGGGAATTGATCAGGTAGACGCACAGAGTCTCTTGCCCAGAGTAGGGGAATCGAGAACTAGAGGACATAGGTTTAAGGTGAAGGGGGGGGAAAGATTTCGTAGGGACATGAGGGGTACCTTTTTCAAGCAAAGGGAGGTGGGTCTCTGCCAGAGGAGGGGGTACTATCGCGATGTTTAAGGAACATTTAGGCAGGTAAGTAGATAGGACAGGTTTAGAGGGATATGGGTGAAATGTAGGCAGGTGGGGCTAGTGTAGCTGGGACATGTTGGCCAGTGTGGGCAAGTTGGGCCAAAGGGCCTGTCTCCACAATGTATCACACTATGGCTCTATGATTCTATAACTCTCTAACATTTCACTGAATTAATCCAAGCACCTGAGGAAAAAGGGCGGCACGGTGGCGCAGCTGGTAGAGTTGCTGCCTCATAGCGCTAGAGACCCGGGTTCGATCCAGACCCTGTGTGGAGTTTGCACGTTCTGCCTTTGACCACGTGGGTTTCCTCCGGGTGCTCCAGTTTCCCCCCCACATCCCAAAGAGCTGCGGGTTTGTGGGTTAATCGTCCCTCTGTGAATTGCCCCCCAGTGTGTAGGGAGTGGATGGGAAAGAGGGATAACATAGAACTAGTGTGAATGGGTGATCGATGGAGGCATAGATAGGGTAGACAGTCAGAACCTTTTCGCCAGGATGGAAGTATCAAATATTAGTGGGCTCAGCTTCAAGGTGAGAGGGACAAAGGTCGAAGGAGATGTGCGGGGGCAAGTATTTTATACAGGGAGTGGTCGGTGCCTCGAACGTGCGACTAGTGTGGATGGGTGACCTGTGGTCGGTGTAGACTGGGTGAGCTGAAAGGCCTGTTTCCATTGATGTATCTCTAAACTAAACTAAAAGAATCATAGATAGAGGGGCTTATTGAGTGTGGTAATGCAGTTTCTCTTTCCACAGATGCTGCCTGACCTGCCGAATGTTTCCAGCATTTCTTTATTCAGCGCCGCATCTCCCCCCTTGCACAACCGAGCACAGACCAACATTCGGGTCACTGCAGATAGACACAAAGTGCTGGAGTAACTCAGCGGGTCAGGCAGCATCTCTGCAGTCACCTCAGTCTGATGAAGAGGTCTCCGCCTGAAACGTCACCTATTCCTTTTTCTCCAGAGGTGCTGCCTGTCCCGCTGGAGTTAAGGGCCTGTCCCACTTGGACGACCTAATCCACGAGTTTAGAAGACCCTAGACGAGTTGAAAGAAATGTCAAGGTCGTGTTGACTCGCCGAAGTAAAAGACAATGTCTACGACCTTCTACGACCTCCCTCGACCTCAGTCTTCCACACCTAAGACCAACTACGACTAGCTACGACTATCTACGACTACCATCACGACCTACTACGACCTACCTACGAGTAAAAAGTGTCAATTTTTTCCATGCCAACCTTTTTTTTACTCGTGGACATTTTTTATCAGGCTGGGAAAACGCCGCGACCTACTTGAGGCCACGAGTACGCGGAGACCACTCACGAGCATGAGGAAGAGCTACGAAGATCTCCTACAACCCCCTACGACCTCATGGCGACCATGCTGGGAGTATGAGTCAAGGGCAGACTCGGCAGAGGTCGCCAATTAGGTCGTGAAAGTGGGACAGGGGCTTTACTCCAGCATTTCTTGTCCATCTTCGGTGTTAACCAGCACCTGCAGTTCCTTCGTACACACATTCAAGTCAGTGGTACAGCGGGAGCTGGCTGTGCAGAGTTGTTGAGTACAGTGGTGCTGCCAGGTTTAAATCAATCCCCTTGTAATCGGGAGGGGTGGGCAAATGCCCCTTGAGCCGAGACCCTGCAGTCAGTGTGGACTTTCAGCTCGGTCAATATCCCAAAATGAACTTTGACTGCGAAGCCACTGGTGTCTCACAAAAGGCAACTGTTCCACTAACGTTCTTCACTCCCTTCCTGACCACACCTGCGCGTGAGTTTAATTAAGTTGGAAATAATACAGGTAACGTTTCAGGTGAGACTGTCGATGTGTGCTGAACCGAAACGTCACCTTAGTTCAGTTTAGTTGGTTGCCATGGGCCTGTTTCCATGCTGTATAGTTGAAGTGATACAGCACGGGACCAGGCTCTTTGGCCCACCCCCCCGAGTCTGTGCCGCCCATTGATCACCAGTACTGGTTGGTACACCAACACCATCCTACACACACTAGGGACAATTTACAATGTTACCCAAGCCTGTTGACCTACAAAACCTGCACGTCTTTGGAGTGTGGGAGGAAACCGGAGCACCCGGAGAAAACCCACGTGGGCCACGGGGAGAATGTGCACACTCCGTACACACAGCACCCGTCGGCAGGATCGAACCCACGTCTCTGGCGCGGTGAGGCAGCAGCTCTACCGCTGCGCCACTGTGATGCTCCTCTGTGGTTGAGGGGAATGTCAGGAGATGACACTGTAGATGGGCGGTTGGTCTGGACTCGGCAGGCTGTGAATCTGACTATGTGGAGTCAGTCATAGTGTCGTACAGCATGGAAACAGGCCCTTCGGCCCAACTCGTCCATGCCGACCAAGATGCCCCATCTACGCTTGTTCCACTTGCTCATGTTTGGCCCAGAACCATCTGATTATATATTTTACATGTTCTTGTTATACCTGCATCAACTACCTCCTCTGGCAGCTCATTCCATACCCCCCACCACCCTCTGTGTGAAAGCATTGCCCCTCAGGTTCCTATTAAATCTTTCCCCACTCAGCTTAAGCCTATGTCCATCAGTTCTTGATTGAACTGTGAAAAAAAGCTCTGTGCATTCATCGCTTGATTTTACACACCTCTATAATATCACATCAGCCTCCTGTTCTCCAAGGTATAAAGTGTTAGCCAGCCAAGGGCAGCACAGTGGCGCCACCTCACACCACCAAACACCTGGTTTCAATCCTGACCTTGGGTGCTGTCCGTGTGGAGTTTGCACGTTCTCCCAGTGACCGCGAGGGTTTCCTTCGGGTGCACTGGTTTCCTCCCACATCACAAAGATGTGCAGCTTTGTAGGTTAATTGTCTGGAAAATTGTCCCTAGTGCGTAGGGAGTGGATGTAACAGTGGGATAACATGGAACGAGTGTGATCTAGTGTGATCAATGGTCAGCCGGGACTTGGTGGGCTGAAGGGCCTGTTGCCACACTGTGTCGTTAAACTAAACTAAACTAAACTAAACTAAACTAAACTAAACTAAACTGAACTAAACTAAACTAAACTAAACTAAACTAAACTAAACTAAACTAAACTGAACTAAACTAAACTAAACTAAACTAAACTGAACTAAACTAAACTAAACTAAACTAAACTAAACTAAACTAAACTAAACTAAACTAAACTAAACTAAACTGAACTAAACTAAACTAAACTAAACTAAACTAAACTAAACTAAACTAAACTAAACTAAACTAAACTAAACTGAACTGAACTAAACTAAACTAAACTAAACTAAACTAAACTAAACTAAACTAAACTAAACTAAACTAAACTAAACTAAACTAAACTAAACTAAACTAAACTAAACTAAACTAAACTAAACTGAACTAAACTAAACTAAACTAAACTAAACTAAACTAAACTAAACTAAACTAAACTGAACTAAACTAAACTAAACTAAACTAAACTAAACTAAGCTACACTAAACTAAACTAAACTACACTAAGCTACACTAACTACACTACCCAACCTTTCCCCATAGCACGGGGCCTCAGGTCCTGACAATTGCCTCTTGTTTTCCCTGCACTCAATCCAGCTGAAGGACATCTTTCTTGTAACAGGGTGACCAAAATTGAATACAATGCTCACCAACGTCTTGTTGAACTGTAACATAACGTCCCAACTTTTACTCGGTTAGAGTAAGAAGGAACTGCAGATGCTGGTTTACACCGAAGATAGACACAAAATGCTGGAGTAACTCAGCGGGACAGGCAGCATCTCTGGAAGAGAAGGAATGGGTGATGTTTCGGGTCGAGACCCTTGATCAGACTCAATCCTTTACTCCAGAGATGCTGCCTGACCCTCTGAGTTACAGCAGCATTTTGTGTCTATCTTCTATACTCGATTCATGGACTGATGAAAGCCTGAACCCCCTGAACATCTGTGACTCCACTTGCAGGGAACTCTGTGTTTGTCCTCCTGCTTCTCTCTGCTCTACAATGCTCCTCGTGGACCTGTCGTTTACTGTGAAGCTCTCGTCTTGGATTAACTCCCCAAAATACCACACCCTGCACTGATTTCAGAAAACTCCATGAACTGTTCCTCAGCTCATTTGCCCAGCCGATCATTCTTGACTGTCTATGTTTTTATGTTTTTATCTTTAATGTTAAATTCTATAGTGTTGTGTTTATCTTAGTTGTGTGCTGCATGGTAACTCAAATTTCACTTTTGTCCTTTGACCTTTGTCCTTTGACCTTTGTCCTTTGACCTTTGTCCTTTGTCCTTTATAATATCACCTATTTTAGTGTCATAAATCCTGAATAACATCACTCCTTACATCCGACACCGTTTAGCTGAGTTTAGTTAATTGTACCGAACATATAATCAAGGGAGATGTATTCAAAAGAGAGTTAGATATAGTTAAGACAGACACAAAATGCTGGAGTAACTCAGCGGGACAGGCAGCATCTCTGGAGTGAAGGAATGGGTGACGTTTTGGGTCAAGACCCTTCTTCAGACATATTCAGACTTTTTGATATAGCTCTTAGGGCTAACGGAATCAAGGGAGCAAGCAGGAACGGAGTACTGATTTTGGATGATCAGCCATGATCATATTGAATGGCAGTGCTGGCTCGAAGGGCCGAATGGCCCACATCTGCATCTATTTTCTATGTTTCTATGTAGTACAGAGGTACAGTGAAAAGCTTTTGTTGCGTGCTGAACAGTCAGCGGAAAGACAATACGATTATAATCGAGTTGTTCACTGTATACGGAAGATGCAGGATAAAGGGGATAACATTTAGTGCACAATACAATCCATGAAGTCCGATCAAAGATAGTCCAAGAGTCTCCAATGAGGTTGATAGTAGTTCAGGACCGCTCTCCACTTGGTGATAGGATGGTTCAGTTGCCTGATAACAGCTGGAAACTGTCCCTGAAAGATGTTCGTAGATTAACTAACTGCTCTAAGTTGTCCCTGGTGTGTGGAGAGTGTACAGAAACATAGACAATAGGTGCAGGAGTAGACCATTTGGCCCTTCGAGCCAGCACCGCCATTCAAGATTCGAGTTTAGAGATACAGCATGGAAACAGGCCCTTCGGCCCACCGAGCCTATGCCGACCATGAATCATCCGTTCACACTAGTTATATGTTACCCCATTTTCGCTTCCACTCTCTACACACCAACAGCTATTTGCGGAGGGTCGATTAAGCTACAAACTTGCACATCTTTGGAATGTGGGAGGACCTGGAGGAAACCCACGCGGTCACAGGGAGAACGTGCAAACTCCACACAGACAGCACCCGAGGTCAGCATCGGACCCAGGTCTCTGGTGCTGTGAGGCTGCAGCTCTGCCGGCTAATTTACCCTGTGATGAAGCCCTGTTTTGTGTTTGCTAACTGTTTTTTACAGATCACCACCTCGCCAGGAACCGTAATACTAACAAGAAGGCGTTTATAAGAAGTCTTAAACAAAATTATCCTTAAAAGTGTTAAACAAACCGTTTGGCAACTAGCTCTGCCTAAGACCGCAGGAATTTGCAGTGTTGTGGATCCAGCCCAGTCCACCACCTTAACTAGCTTTCCTGCAAATGACTCCATCTCCACCTCACGCTGCCTCGGGATAGCAGCCAACATAATTAAGGATACCCACACCGGACAAGTCATTCACTCTTCTCCCCTCTCCTGTCGGGCAGAGTCAGACGATGCATAACTTGAAAACTTTTGCTTCAGGAACAGATTTAGGAACTGATTTTTCAGTTATCAGATTCCTCCATATTTTGATAGCGATTTCCGTCCCTGGCTTCATTGGAAACATTATCAGGTCATGAGTAAAATCTTTTCAACTGTGTTTAATCTGTGGAATTCATTGTCACAGATGGCTGTGGAGGCCAAGTCAATGTTTTTTTTAAGGTGGAGGTAGACAGATTCTGTATTAGTGCGGGTGCCAGGGGTTATGGGGAGAAGGCAGGAGAATGGGGTTCGGAGGGGAAGATAGAGCGGCCATGATTGAATGGCGGAGTAGACTTGACGGGCCGAACGGCCCAATCCTGCTCCTATCACTTGTGAACATTAACTTATGAAGATGTGATTGAAAGAAAGAGGTAAGAGAGAAGAGGTTTATGGAGGAAGTTCCAGGGCTTTTGTCTGTACTCCACAATGACTTTAGACCTCAAAGAAGCTCGGAGCTGCATAGACCACTATAGTTATTATTGCACCTTTAGTCTTGGTTTGTTTTTTGTGTATACGTATGTGTACATATGTATACATACATGCATCCGTATATGTGTGTACATATATATATATACTATATATATACATACGTATATATATGTGTGTGTGTGTGTGTGTGATCTGTATATATATGATCTATATATATATGTCCTATATATGTGAGTATGTGAACACATTGAACATTGTTTTCTCGTTTATCATATTCTTTACAGTCTACTATGTTTCCATATTCTGTTGTGCTGCTGCAAGTAAGAATTTCATTCTTCTATCTGGGACAAATGACAATAAAACACGCTTGACTCTTGACCAAGAATTCCCTCAAAATCTCTGCTGCTTACTTTATTCTTTGGGAGCTTTGCCCTGACATTTTCTAACTACCTCAGAAAAGAAAAACGCTCTCTTAATTCCCCTTTACTTTTCCACTGGTTTGTTCTCAGACTCCCTTTTAGTCAGTCAGTCTAATCTGCCATTTTATAGTTTGCCGTCATTATTTATGGTTGCTCTGGCTTTACTTTTTATTATCTGCCTTGTGAGCATTTAACATGTGTTTCTAAGTTTCTGATCTGTTAATCTATCTACAAAACTCCAGTCCCTGCTACTTTAACATTTCTTCCCACCGAAACATCCTACGATTTGCTTAACTATTTCCTTCTCGGGATGGTTTTAGGTTAGACATTAGAGATACAGCATGGTAACAGGCCCTTCGGCCCATCGAGTCCACTCCGACCAGCGATCATCCGCTCACACTAGTTCTATGTTATCCCACTGTCCCATCTATTCCCTCCGCACTAGAGTGTCAGAGGTTATGGGGAGAAGGCAGGAGAATGCGGTTGAGAGGGAGAGATAGATCAGCTATGATTAAAGGGCAGAGTAGATTTGATGGGCCGAATGGCCTAATCCTGCTGCTGGGCTTGTACACTCTGGAGTTTAGAAGGATGAGAGGGTATCTCATTGAAACATATAAGATTGTTAAGGGTTTGGACACGCTAGAGGCAGGAAACATGTTCCCGATGTTGGCGGAGTCCAGAACCAGGGGCCACAGTTTAAGAATAAGGAGTAAGCCATTTAGAACGGAGACGAGGAAACACTTTTTCTCACAGAGAGTGGTGAGTCTGTGGAATTCTCTGCCTCAGAGGGCGGTGGAGGCAGGTTCTCTGGATGCTTTCAAGGGAGAGCTAGATAGGGCTCTTAAAGATAGCGGAGTCAGGGGATACGGGGAGAAGGCAGGAACGGGGTACTGATTGGGAATGATCAGCCATGTTCACATTGAATGGCGGTGCTGGCTCGAAGGGCCGAATGGCCTACTCCTGCACCTATTGTCTATTGTCTATTGTCTATTGTCACGTATGAACATCAACATGAACAGGGCCGATTATAAATCATGTACAAAATCATGAGAGGAATAGATCAGGTAGACGCACAGATTCTCTTCCCCAGAGTAGGGGAATCAAGAACCAGAGGATATATGTTTAAATTTTATTGTTGAATTTGGTATGCTTATTTTAAACCTTGGAGCGCAGGAGGATGAGGGGTGATCTTATAGAGGTTTATAAAAGAATCATCAAAATCGGGTAGACGCACAGAATCTCTTGCCCAGAGTAGGTGAATCGAGGACCAGAGGACACAGGTTTAAGGTGAAGGGGAAATGATTTAATAGGAACCTGAGGGTAACATTTTCACATAGAGGGTGGTGGGTGTATGGAAAGAGCTGCCGGAGGAGGTAGTTGAGGCAGATAGTATCGCAATGTTTAAGAAACATTTGGACAGGTACATGCATAGGACAGAGTTGGAGGGATATGGGCCAAACGCAGGCAGGTGGGACGAGTGTAGATGGGACATGTTGGTTGGTGTGTGAAAGTTTGGCCGAAGGGCCTGTTTCCATGCTGTATTACTCTGACTCAATGATTAACTTGCAAACTGGCACGTCTTTGGGATGTGGGAGAAACCGGAGCAACCTGAGGGAACTTAGCAGGAGAACGTGCAAACTCCACACAGGCAGCACCCGAGGTCAGGATTGAACCGGGGTGTCTGGCGCTGTGAGGCAGCAGAGATATTAGACGTCTACCTGAGATATAACGATGGGTACAGAGAATGTGTGTGTTCTGACTTACAAATGAATTGCAGGAACCTCCGTGCATGAAAACTGATCATGTGATGGAAACAGGCGTCTGATCTCGTTCCTCGATCGGCCTGCAGTGTAAATTAGCTGATGTCGTCTTTCTTCTGCAGACTTTCTCCTAATGAATTTCCCCCCCGGTGTCTCTCCAGTGTTTTCTTCCAGGCCCTTCTCTAAAAATATAGCAAATCCTCAGGTGACCCAAGAGAAAATTCCTTCCCCGCCTCACTCTTCAATTCGTCAATTCCTCAGTCTGAAGAAGGGTCTCGACCCGAAACATCACCCATTCCTTCCCTCCAGAGATGCTGCCTGTCCCGCTGAGTTACTCCAGCATTTTGTGTCTAACGTCGGAAATTCCTCCCTTATTTTCTTACCGGTTTCTAGTGGGATTGGAGGGGGATTGGAGAAAAGGCTGGAGGATGTGGAGGGGCAGCACGGTGGTGCAGCGGTAGAGTTGCCTCCTTACAGCGCCAGAGACCTGGGTTCGATCCTGAGCGCAGGTACTGTCTGTACGATCTCCCTGTGACTACGTGAGTTTTCCCCGGATGCAAATGTGGCCTAACCGAAGTCCAACAAAGCTGCAATTAAAAGGAACTACAGATGCTGGTTTACACCAAAGCAGACACAAAATGCTGACCTCAAAACCTCCCAACATCGTAGGGATCTATCAAAATCAAAATGGCAGCCAGCATCATCAAAGACCCACACCATCCTGGCCACACACTCATCCCACCCCTACCACGGGGAAGAAGGTACAGGAGCCTGAAAACTAACATCCAGGTTCAGGAACAGCTTCTTTCCTACAGCCATCAGGCTATTAAACATGACAAGAAATAAGCTCGGAACTACAACAGACTATTATAATTATTGCATTATATTTGTTTATTTATTGAGTATGTGTACATGTGTATACACACACTGAACTTTTTCTTCTCCCTATGTTTACAAATTCTGTTGTGCTGCAGCAAGTAACAATTTCATTGTCCTCTCTGGGACATATGACAATAAAACGCTCTTGACTCTTGAGTAACTCAGCGTGTCGGGCAGCATCTCAAGAGACCAAAGAAGGGTCCCGACCTGAAACGTCACCCATCCATTTTCTCCAGAGATGCTGCCTGACCCGCAGTGCAGAACCACACATTGCAGTAACATTTGAGACCTACTCTCCTACCTTGCAAATGTTGGTGTGATTTAGTAGCACGGTGCCATAACCAGCTGGTTCCTTGGCAAAGTATCCCGGAATCCATTAGTATCGCGGATGCAAACTTGGTGTATGTCTCATTTGTTTGTGTCACCTGCCTATCCTCTCCTGTGGAAGAGAGTCCACCAGGGAAACTGTGCTCTATTCCTCCTCCCTTGACTCCGTCCAGGACCCCGACAGTCTTTCCAGGTGAGGCAGAGGTTCACTTGCTCCTCCTCGACCCTCATCTACCTTATCCGCAGTTCCCGGTGTGGGACCCTATACATTGGCGAGACCAAGCACAGGCTCGGCAATCGTTTCGCTGAACACCTCCGCTCAGTCCGCCTGGACCTACCTGATCTCTCGGTTGCCAAACACTTTAACTCCCCCCTCCCATTCCCACACTGACCTCTCTGTCCTGGGCCTCCTCCATTGTCAGAGTGAGGCCCAGCGCACATTGGAGGAACAGCACCTCATATTTCGCTTGCGCAGCTTACACCCAGTGGCATGAATATTGACTTCTCTAACTTCAAGTAGCCCTTCCTTTCCCTCTCTCTCCATCCCTCTCCCACTCTAATCATCCTGCTAATTCCACTGTTTGCATCCATATATCTCATTGTTGTCACCTCTTCCACAACCAACAGTGGACCATTGTGGGCACCTTGGCCATCGGTGTCGGCTGTAACTTGTTCTGTACCTTTTCACGCCTCCAGTTTCCCTCTCCCCCGACTCTCAGTCTGAAGAAGGGTCTTGTCCTGAAACGTCACCCATTCCGTCTCTCAGGAGACGCTGCCTGTCCCGTTGAGTTACTCCAGCTTTTTGTGTCTATCTTCAGAATTTATTTGGTTAGTTGTAGGACATTGAACTCAGCATAAAAGCACTTTGTGTGTTGTTTGTAAAACAAAGAATTTCACCGTGCCTAGCTACGTGACAATAAAGTATCAATCAATCGATCGATCAATCATAGACATGAAATGCTGGAGTAACTCAGCGGGATAGGCAGCATCTCTGGAGAGAAGGAATGGGTGACGTTTTGGGTCGAGACCTTTCTTCAGACTTTCGACCTGAAACGTCACCCATTCCTTCTCTCCAGAGATGCTGCCTGACCCGCATAGTTACTCCGGCATTTTGTGTCTATCTTCGATTTAAACCAGCATCTGCAGTTCCTTCCTACACGATCGAACAGTGAAGGCCAGTTGACCCTGGCCTCTGAACAAGGCCATTCCCCTGACGATATCCTTGTCCTTCTAAAGCTGGGCTCCTTGGATAATGATGGGGGGTGGATTTAGAAACTGGCATCACCTCAGCTTGGAGCCTGGCCCAGGATGATCCTCGTCAGAGCCACACATTGCAGTAACATTTGAGATCTATTCTCCCACCTTCTAAATGTTGGTGTGATTTAGTAGCACGGTGCCATAACCAGCTGGTTCCTTGGCAAAGTATCCCTGAATCCATTAGTATCATGGATGCAAACTTGATGTAAGTCTCATTTGTTTGTGTCACCTGCCTATGCTCTCCTGTGCAAGAGAGTTCACCATGGCATTCCTTCTGCAGTTGTACAGAGCCCTAGAGAGATCACACCTGGAGTATTGTGTGCAGTTTTGGTCCCCTAATTTGAGGAAGGACATTCTTGCTATTGAGGGAGTGCAGCTTAGGTTCACCAGGTTAATTCCCAGGATGTCGGGACTGTCATATGCTGAGAGAATGGAGCGGCTGGGCTTGTACCCTCTGGAGTTTAGGATGAGAGGGTATCTTATTGAAACATATAAGATTGTTAAGGGTTTGGACACGCTAGAGGCAGGAAACATGCTCCCGATGTTGGGGGAGTCCGGAACCAGGGGCCACAGTTTAAGAATAAGGAGTAAGCTATTTAGAACGGAGACGAGGAAAAACGTTTTCTCACAGAGAGTGGTGAGTCTGTGGAATTCTCTACATCAGAGGGCAGTGGAGGCAGGTTCTCTGGATGCTTTCAAGAGAGAGCTAGAAACGGGTCTTAAAGATAGCGGAGTCAGGGGATATGGGGAGAAGGCAGGAACGGGGTACTGATTGGGGATGATCAGCCATGATCACATTGAATGGCGGTGCTGGCTCGAAGGGCCGAATGGCCTACTCCTGCACCTATTGTCTATTGTCTATTGTCTATCGGCATGAGCTGACCCACCTATGTCTGCTTCTCCTGTTTTCCCCTCCCGTGCAAAGGACGGCAAAGGCTGTTGGAAGGAAAACTCTACACATCCTTCCTCCATCCATCCTTCCTGGATGGCACGGTGGCGCGGCGGTAGAGTTGCTGATCCGGGTTCGATCCCAACAACTGGTGCTGTCCGTACGGAATTTGTACATTCTCCCTGTGAGCCATGTGGCATTTCTCCAGGTGCTCCAGCTTCCTCCCACACATCAAAGGTTGTAGGTTAATTGGTTACGGTAAAGATTGTAAATTGTCCCTAGTGTGGAGGATAGCATTAGTGTACGGGGTGATCGCTGGTCGGTGCAGACTCGGTGGGCTGAAGGGCCTGTTTCCATGCTGTATCTCTAAACTAAACTAAACTGAACTAAACTGAACTAAACTAAACTAAACTGAACTAAACTGAACTAAACTGAACTAAACTGAACTAAACTAAACTAAACTGAACTAAACTGAACTAAACTGAACTAAACTGAACTAAACTGAACTAAACTAAACTAAACTGAACTAAACTGAACTAAATTGAACTAAACTGAACTAAACTGAACTAAACTGAACTAAACTAAAACTAAAATTAAAACTAAAACCTGAACTGAACTGAAAACTGGAATTGCACACAATACTCCAAATGTGGCCTAGCCAAAGTCCTATCAAAATTTGCAACCAAAAGGATCTACAGATACTGCTTTGCACCAAAAGATAGACACAAAATGCTGGAGTAACTCAATGGGTCAGTCAATATCTCAAGAGACTGAAGAAGGGTCCCGACCCAAAATGTCACCTATCCATGTTCTCTAGAGATCCTGCCTGACCCGCTGAGTTACTCCAGCATTTCTTTGTCTATCTTTCCGAGAAAAAGCTGAATGATGACTTCCTGACTTGTATTCAATGCCCCAACTGATGAAGGCAAGCGCACCAGGTCATGGTCTACTTGAGTTCTGACGCTCACTTTCAGGGTGTTGAAAATCCACTCCTCCGCTCACCACCTCCAGGCAGAAGTAGAGGCAAGGTCAGCAAAGGCTGCTTGGTGGGAAATAGATTTTGAACTAATGCACTTTACAGAGAAATTTTATGCTGAGCATTAAATGGTGATAATCCCAACAGTGAAATATTCTTCTGGGTGGCATGGGTTATAGAAAGTGGTTCCACACTGCCTTCTGGAGGGGAGTGAGCGACGGGCACTGGGTGATGGGTGATGGGTAGGTGGTGGGTGATGGGTGATGGGTGATGGGTGATGGGTGGGTGGTGGGTGATGGGTGATGGGTGATGGGTGATGGGTGGGTGGTGGGTGATGGGTGATGGGTGATGGGTGGGTGATGGGTGGGTGGTGGGTGATGGGTGATGGGTGATGGGTGATGGGTGATGGGAGGTGGGTGATGGGTGATGGGTGATGGGTGATGGGTGGTGGGTGATGGGTGATGGGTGATGGGTGGGTGATGGGTGATGGGTGATGGGTGGGTGATGGGTGATGGGTGATGGGTGGGTGGTGGGTGATGGGTGGGTGATGGGTGATGGGTGATGGGTGGGTGGTGGGTGATGGGTGATGGGTGATGGGTGATGGGTGATGGGTGATGGGTGATGGGTGGGTGATGGGTGGTGGGTGGTGGGTGATGGGTGGGTGATGGGTGATGGGTGATGGGTGGGTGGTGGGTGATGGGTGGTGGGTGATGGGTGATGGGTGATGGGTGATGGGTGATGGGTGATGGGTGGGTGATGGGTGGTGGGTGGTGGGTGATGGGTGGGTGATGGGTGATGGGTGATGGGTGGATGATGGGTGATGGGTGATGGGTGATGGGTGGGTGATGGGTGATGGGTGATGGGTGATGGTTGCGTGATGGGTGGGTGATGGGTGATGGGTGATGGGTGGGTGATGGGTGATGGGTGATGGGTGGATGGGTGATGGGTGGGTGATGGGTGATGGGTGGGTGATGGGTGATGGGTGATGGGTGGGTGATGGGTGGGTGATGGGTGATGGGTGATGGGTGATGGGTGATGGGTGGGTGATGGGTGATGGGTGATGGGTGATGGGTGATGGGTGATGGGTGATGGGGGGTGGGGTGGTGGGTGGTGGGTGATGGGTGGGTGATGGGTGATGGGTGATGGGTGATGGGTGATGGGTGATGGGTGGGTGGTGGGTGATGGGTGATGGGTGATGGGTGATGGGTGATGGGTGGGTGATGGGTGATGGGTGGGTGGTGGGTGATGGGTGATGGGTGGGTGGTGGGTGATGGGTGATGGGTGGGTGGTGGGTGATGGGTGATGGGTGATGGGTGGGTGATGGGTGATGGGTGATGGGTGATGGGTGATGGGAGATTGAGTAATGGGTGATGGGTGATGGGTGATGGGTGATGGGTGATGGATGGGTGATGAGTGATGGGTGGTGGGTGGGTGATGGGTGATGGGTGATGAGTGATGGGTGGTGGGTGATGGATGGGTGATGAGTGATGGGTGGTGGGTGATGGATGGGTGATGAGTGATGGGTGGTGGGTGATGGGTGATGGATGGGTGATGAGTGATGGGTGGTGGGTGATGGATGGGTGATGAGTGATGGGTGGTGGGTGATGGGTGGGTGGTGGGTGGTGGGTGATGGGTGATGGGTGGGTGGTGGGTGATGGGTGATGGGTGATGAGTGATGGGTGATGGGTGATGGATGGGTGGTGGGTGGTGGGTGATGGGTGGGTGGTGGGTGGTGGGTGATGAGTGATGGGTGATGGGTGATGGGTGGTGATGAATGATGGGTGGTGGGTGATGGGTGGGTGGTGGGTGGTGGGTGGTGGGTGATGGGTGATGGGTGGGTGGTGGGTGATGGGTGAAGGGTGATGGGTGGGTGGTGGGTGATGAGTGATGGGTGATGGGTGATGGGTGGGTGATGAGTGATGGGTGATGGGTGATGGGTGGGTGGTGGGTGGTGGGTGATGGGTGATGGGTGATGGGTGGTGGGTGATGGGTGGGTGATGGGTGATGGGTGATGAGTGATGGGTGATGGGTGATGGGTGGGTGGTGGGTGGTGGGTGATGGGTGGGTGGTGGGTGGTGGGTGATGGGTGATGGGTGGGTGGTGGGTGATGGGTGATGGGTGGGTGGTGGGTGATGGGTGATGGGTGGTGGGTGATGGGTGGGTGGTGGGTGGTGGGTGATGGGTGATGGGTGGGTGGTGGGTGGTGGGTGATGGGTGATGAGCGATGTGTGATGGGTGGGCGGTGGGTGATGGGTGATGGGTGGTGGGTGGGTGGTGGGTGATGGGTGGGTGATGGGTGATGGGTGATGGGTGGGTGATGGGTGATGGGTGATGGGTGGGTGATGGGTGATGGGTGATGGGCGATGGGTGGGTGATGGGTGATGGGTGATGGGTGGGTGATGGGTGATGGGTGATGGGTGATGGGTGATGGGTGGTGGATGATGGGTAATGGGTGGTGGGTGATGGGTGATGGGTGATGGGTGATGGGTGGGTGGTGGGTGGGTGATGGGTGATGGGTGGTGGGTGGGTGGTGGGTGATGGGTGATGGGTGATGGGTGGGTGATGGGTGATGGGTGATGGGTGGGTGATGGGTGATGGTTGATGGGTGATGGGTGGGTGATGGGTGGGTGATGGGTGGGTGATGGGTGATGGGTGATGGATGGGTGGGTGAGCGCAGGTGGGTAGATGGGGAGGGGTAGTAGAGGGGGATGGGGGCAGAGGGGGACAGGGTAGAGGGGGGAGGAGAGCTTGTGGTGAGGGAGGGGAGCAGATATGAGGGGGGGCAAACAGTGATGGAGAAGGGCAGGGGAGGGGGCAGGGAGGGGGCAGAGGATGGGAGGGTATAAGGGTGAGGGAGAGAGAGCAGACACGCGGAAGGGAGCAGAGGGTGAAGGAGGTGAGCAGAGGTTGAGGGGGCAGAAAGGGTGAAGGGGGGGAGCAGAGGCAGTGGGGTGGGTCAGGGGCAAGAGAGAGGAGAGGGGTAGCAGAGGCTGGAGGCGGAGGGGGGACGGTAGAAACGGGACGAAGCCTCCCGCCCTTCCACACCAGTGCCCAGCCTCTGCAGTGGGGCGTTGGCATGGCCCTGCCAGTGTGCCCACACCCACCCTCCTCCGGCAGTCTGGGAGCTGGTGCCTGACTTGTCATTCTGAGCACAAAGTTGGCACGCCGGCGGCTTTCTGGAGCGCGTTTACTTATTAAAAAATAGAGAGAGAGAGCAACAATAGGGAAAGGGACTCAGTATTCAGGCCGTGTTACCCTCGCCGGCACAGCCCGCTGCCAGTTCACCCACAAAAACACAGCTTAGTCCAGAGATATAATGGCCGTTTGCGCCCTGCTCTGTGGCAGCGCCGCTGTGAAATATGTTGAGGCGGCATTGTTAGCCACCCCGCACATTGAGACAGCGAGACCGCCTTCCCACACACCGGGTTGAAGTTGGCCGCTTTACTCTCTGTGTGAACACCGAGTCACGCACTTTGCCTTCTGTGTGCTGTCCCGCTGTCTGATGTTGTCCACACTCGGCGTTAACATGCTGTCATGCACAGCGGTAGAGTTGGTGCCTCACAGCGCCAGAGAGACCCGGGTTCGATCCTGACATCGGCTGCTGTGTGTGTGTGTGTGTGTGTATGTGTGTGTGTGTGTGTGTGTGTGTGTGTGTATATGTGTGTGTGTGTGTGTGTGTGTGTGTGTGTGTGTGTGTATGTGTGTGTGTGTGTGTGTGTGTGTATGTGTGTGTGTGTGTGTGTGTGTGTGTGTGTGTGTGTGTGTGTGTGTGTGTGGAGTTTGTACGTTCTCCCCGTGACCGCGCGGGTTTCCTCCGGGTGCCCCGGTTCCCCACCCCCCACATCCCAAAGACGTGCGGGTTTGCAGGCTCATTAGGTTCTGTAAATTGTCCCTAGTGTGTGTTGGATAGTGCCTGTGTACGGGCATTGCTGGCAGCTCTGGACTCGGTGGGTCGAATGGCCTGTTTCCACACTGTATCTTCAAACTGAACTTAATGGGTAAATGGGTAAATTGCCCCTAGTGTGTAGGGAGTGGATGAGAAAGTGGGATAACATAGAACTGGTGTGTAGGATGGAACTGCAGATGCTGGTTTACACCGAAGATAGACACAAAACGCTGGAGTAACTCAGCGGGACGGGCAGCCTCTCTGCAGAGAAGTAATGGGTGACGTTTCGGGTCGAGGCCCTTCTTGTGTGAATGGGTGATCGATGGTCAGCGTGGACTCGTTGGGCCGAAGGGCCTGTTCCCACGCTGTAAACGAAAGTACCTGCTACCAACTGGAGAGGGGCGGAGAGGTAGCCGGCGGCTCTTTAAGCTGCGATAGGGAGAGAGGCAGTCACGGTGGCACAGCGGTAGAGCTGCTGCCTTACAGCTAAATGCAGCGCCAGAGACCCGGGTTCGATCCTGACTACGGGTGCTGTCTGTATGGAGTTTGTACGTTCTCCCCGAGATCTTCGGTTTCCTCCCACACTCCAAAGACGTGCAGGCTTGTAGGATATTTGGCTTGATAACAATTTGTCTGAAGAAGGGTTTCGAAACGTTGCCTATCTCCTTCGCTCCATAGATGCTGCTAGACCCGCTGAGTTTCTCCAGCATTTTTGTCTACCTTCGGCTTGATAACAATGTTAAGTTGTCCAAGTTGGCGATATGCAGAGTACTGCCCTGCCGACTATAACATTCAGAAGGTTCAGAAGGCAACTTATGTCTACTTTGAAGAAGTTCTCCTCTCTCCGACCAGGCGTGTTCCCCTCTCCACTGACTCTCAGTCTGAAGAAGGGTCTCGACCCGAAACGTCGCACGTTCCTTCTCTCCACAGATGCTGCCCGTCCCGCTGAGTTACTCCAGCGTTTTGTGTCTATTGACGAGAGGCATCATTTACTGAAACACGACTTGTATTAGTCGCGGTTTGTGAGGCCATGCCAGCAAGCTCCCTGTCCTTGATCGACTGGAAGAAAGACACAGCATGGAAACAGGCCCTTCGGCCCACCGAGTCCACGCCGACCATTGATCACCCGTTCACACTAGTTCTATGTTATCCCACTTTCTCATCCACTCCCTACACACTAGGGGCGATTTACAGAGGGCCGATTAACCCACGACATCACACGTCTTTGGGATGTGGGAGGAAACCGGAGTCACTGAGTGATACAGCGTGGAAACAGGCTCATCGGCCCAACTTGCCCACACCGGCCAACATGTCCCAGCTGCACTAGTCCCACACCTCACTGCGTTTGGCCCATGTCCCTCTAAACCTGGTCTATCCACGTAACTGGATACGCGTGTCTTGGGAGGAGCAGCACCTCATATTCCCCTTGGGCAGTTTGCACCCCATAGGTATAAACATTGACCTCCAATTTCAGGCAGTCCTCACTGTCTCCTCCCCTTCTCAGCTCTCCCTCAGCCCTATGGCTCCTCCTCTTCCTTTCTTCCACTCCCTGCACACTAAGGACGATTTACAGAGGGCCAATTTACCCACGACTCACACGTCTTTGGGATGTGGGAGGGAACCGGAGTCACTGAGTGATACAGCGTGGAAACAGGCCCTTCAGCCCAACTTGCTCACACCGGCTAACATGTCCCATTTGCACTAGTCCCACCTGCCTGCGTTGGGCCCATATCCTTCTGTCTAAATGTGGCTTGAGCGTTGCGATTGTGCCTGACTCAACTTTCCACACGAAATCCACACGGTCATTGGGAAAACGTGCAAACTCCGTACAGGCAGCACCCGTGGTCAGGATCGAACCCGGGTCTCTGGTGCTGTAAGGCTGCAACTCTACCACTGCGCCAGTGATTTCAATGTGATTTCAAGGCATCATTCATACTCAGTCAGGCATGATACACGGGAGAAGCGAAACAATGTTTCAATGTCATAAATAAAATTGTCTTTTAACCCGCTGAGTTACTCCAGCACTTTGTACATGTTCATTAGGTGCAGGTGCAGAATGAGGCCATTCGGCCCATCAGGTCTACTCTGCCATTCAATCATGGCTGATCTATCTCTCCCTCCTAACCCCATTCTCCTGCCTTCTCTCCATAACCCCTGACATTCGAACTAATCAAGAATCTATCTATCTCTGCCTCAAAAATCTCCATTGACTTGGCCTCCACAGCCTTCTGTGGCCACGAATTCCACCCACTGACTAAAGAAATTCCTCCTCATCTCCTTCCTACAGGAACGTCCTTTAATTCTGAAGCTATGACCTCTGGTCCCACAAGTATTCCTTCTCTCCAGAGATGCTGCCTGTCCCGCTGAGTTACTCCAGCATTTTGTGTCCATCTTCGGTGTGAAGCAGCATCTGCAGTTCCTTCCCACACATTCCCAGTGTGTGTTCTTGCTTTAACTTGTGCACCTCCTGCCACATGTTGTTTTGTTCGTTGATCACC
>JAXLNO010001579.1:395266-419353 GCA_038087875.1 Malacoraja senta | reverse complement strand
GGTGAGAGGGGAAGAGAGGAGAGGAGGGGCAGATGAGGAAAGAGGGGGGGAGGGAGAGGGGGCAGAGGGGGGGTGGAGAGGGAGGGGGGTGAGAGGGGAAGAGAGGAGGGGAGGGTCAGATGAGGAAAGAGGGGGGAGAGGGGAAGAGGAAAGGGGGAGGGAGGGGGAGGGAGAGGGGGCAGAGGGGGTGGAGAGGGAGGGGGTGAGAGGGGTAAGAGAGGAGGGGAGGGGCAGATGAGGAAAGAGGGGGGGAGAGGGGAAGAGGAAAGGGGAGGGAGGGGGAGGGAGAGGGGGCAGAGGGGGGTGGAGAGGGAGGGGGTGAGAGGGAAAGAGAGGAGGGGAGGGGCAGATGAGGAAAGAGGGGGGGAGAGGGGAAGAGGAAAGGGGGAGGGAGGGGAGGGAGATGGGGCAGAGGGGGTGGAGAGGGAGGGGTGAGAGGGGTAAGAGGAGGGGGAGGGGGGGGGGGGGAGGGGGGGCAGATGAGGAAAGAGGGGGGTGGAGAGGGGAAGAGGAAAGGGGGAGGGAGGGGGGAAAGGGGATGAAGCTTTAATGTTATTCAGAGTGAGTTCTGACCGCGGCAGGCAGCACAGAGAGAGGGGACAAGTGCAGGAAGTTGCGGTCACAGTGGCCAGTGTATCCGAGTGTTGCCCACTAGTGCCGGCGGTTCTGCTAGCTCTCTCGGAATGCGCACCGCTGCACTGCCACTTTGTCCAGCTATTGTCGCGGCGTTGCGAGTGGGACTGTTAGCAACCCGCCAGTTCGGCAGATGCGAGTTGTTTTATTAATGCGGGACTTTAATCTGCAAACGCTCCTCCTTTGGGGCCACACAAACTGGCGCGTACATTATTGATGACTAAACGCACTTGTCCGTTATAATACAGATGAGCGCCGATGTGCAAGGATGCGTGTGTTCAGTTCTGGGCACCGTGTTATGGGAAAGATGTTGACAAGCTGGAAGGGGTACAGAGGAGATTGACGAAGATGTTGCCAGGACCAGAGGGTGCGAGCTAAAGCGAGAGGTTGAGTAGGCTGGGTCTCTATTCCTTGGAGTGCAGGAGGATGAGGGTGATCTTGTAGAGGTATACAAAATCAAGAGAGGAATAGATCGGGTAGATGTACAGAGTCCCTTGCCCAGAGTAAGGGAATCGAGGACCAGAGGACACAGGTTTATGGTCAGGGGAAGGGGGGACACATTTAATAGGAATCTGAGGGGTAACTCTTTCACACAATGGGTGGTGGGTGTATGGAACAAGCTGCCGGAGGAGGTAGTTGAGCCTGGGACTATCCCAACGTTTAACAAACAGTGGGACTAGTGTAGCTGGGACATGTTGGCCGGTGTGGGCAAGTTTGGCGGAAAGGCCTGTTTCCACGCTGTATCACTCTATGACTCTAGACTCTATTGGCCTTTCCCGTTCTTAGAAGCAAGAAACGTTTTTTTTTTTTAATATTCCCCCTTTTTTGGCCACTTTCTTGCTACCCACATTTCATCGGACAAAAATGGACACATTCCATTAAAAAAAATAAACAAACAGCGTCCATTTGCAAACACAACACAAAACCTGTTCGGATTATTCGAATTTCACGTTTAGGACGTGGTAGAACCAGTGCATCTACAAGAGATAGCGGACAGATTTGACCTCCCGCCGTCTCGTTACTCGGTGTCCTTTAACGCTTGTAACATGAAGGTGGGGCCCTGTAGATAGACACAAGAAGCTGGAATAACTCAGCGGGACAAGCAACATCTCTGGAGAGAAGCACTGGGTGACGTTTCGGGTCGAGACCCTTTGTGTGTGCTCTAGGCTGCTGTCTATGTGGAGTTTGCACGTTCTCCCTGTGACTGGATTTCCTGTGGAAAGTTGAGGCAGGCACGATCGCAACGTTTAAGACACGTGTTTAAGAAAGAACTGCAGATGCTGGAAAATCGAAGGTAGACAAAAGTGCTGGAGAAACTCAGCAGGTGAGGCAGCATCTACGGAGCGAAGGAAATAGGCGACGTTTCGGGCCGAAACCCTTCTTCAGGCTGATGTAGGGGGGGAGAAGAAAGGAAGAGGAGGAGCCAGAGGGCTGAGGGAGAGCTGAGAAGGGGAGGAGACAGTGAGGACTACCTGAAATTGGAGAAGTCAATGTTCATACCGCTGGGGTGCAAACTGCCCAAGGGGAATATGAGGTGCTGCTCCTCCAAAGACACGCGTATCCAGTTACGTGGATAGGCCAGGTTTAGAGGGATATGGGCCAAACGCAGGGAGGTGTGGGACTAGTGCAGCTGGGACATGTTGGCCGGTGTGGGCAAGTTGGGCCGATGAGCCTGTTTCCACGCTGTATCAAGTTGGGCCGATGAGCCTGTTTCCTCCCACATCCCAAAGACGTGTGAGTCGTGGGTTAATCGGCCCTCTGTAAATCGCCCCTAGTGTGTAGGGAGTGGATGAGAAAGTGGGATAACACAGAACTAGTGTGAACGGGTGATCAATGGTCGCGTGGACTCGGTGGGCCGAAGGGCCTGTTTCCATGCTGTGTCTTTCTTCCAGTCGATCAAGGACAGGGAGCTTGCTGGCATGGTCTCACAAACCGCGACTAATACAAGTCGTATCTCTAAACTAAAACTAAACTAAATGAATCATTCATCACTACAGCCTTGCTCCAGTGTACATTTAGACCAACCGTGCTATCATTGCCCCGTAGTGAGGGTTCACCTGCATTTATACAAATGCCCTCTCGTCAATGTTATTTCCAATATCATTTCACGGAACCTTTCCAAACTGTGCAAACCTTGCTTTCAATTCTGAGCCAGTTATTGCAGTTTCAGTAAATGATGCCTCTCGTCAATAGACACAAAACGCTGGAGTAACTCAGCGGGACGGGCAGCATCTCTGGAGAGAAGGAACGGGCGACGTTTCGGGTCGAGACCCTTCTTCAGACTGAGAGTCAGTGGAGAGGGGAACACGCCTGGTCGGAGAGAGGAGAACTGCTTCAAAGTAGACATAAGTTGCATCTCTCGCCACCGGCTACCTCTCCGCCCCTCTCCTTTCCGGCTCCGATTCAGCTGGTATCAGGTAGTTTCGTTTACAGCATGGAAACGGGCCCTTCGGCCCACGCTGACCATCGATCACCCACTCACACAAGAAGTGGCCCGACCCGAAATGTCACCCATTCCTCTCTGCAGAGATGCTGCCTATCCCGCCGAGTAACTCCAGCATTTTGTGTCTATCTTCGGTGTAAACCAGCATCTGCAGTTCTTTCCTTACACAGGTGGGTCCCTGTAATGGGAGCAAACTCGCTCAGTAAGATCACATTACTCCAGCAAGCTACTGGTGGAAAATCACAATTACAGAGCACACTAAACAGGGTTTTTTCAACAGGTTGGTTTAGTTCAATTGAAATGGTCTCAGCAAAAAACAAACAACGGTTTTAAATCAAGAGTGTGATTTATTGTCATATGTCGTAGATAGATCAATGAAATGTTTACTTGCAGCAGCACAACAGAATATGTAAACATAGTACACTGTAAACAATATAATAAACAAGAAAAAGTGTTCAGTGCCTGTGTATATATACACATGCCCACATATACCCATATACACGCATTTAAACAAGGGAAGAAATTGAACTTTTTGTTTCGCCTTCCATCACAGTGAGGAATGTGGAGGAGTCACTGTGGTGGATGTTTATGTTAAAATGTATTTTGTGTGTTTTGTTGCTCTTTAATTGTATAACGGAGTTGGCAAATGAAATTCCTCGTATGTTGCAAAACATACTTGGCTAATAAAGTATTGTGATTGTGATTGTGATTATACAGACCACACACACACACACACACACACACACACACACACACACACACACACACACACACACACACACACACACACACACACACACACACACACACACTGACACACACACACACACACACACACACACACACACACACACATACACACACACACACACACACACACACACACACACTCACACACACACTCTCACACACACACACACACACACACACACACACACACGCACACACACACACACACACGCACACACACACACACACACACACACACACACACACACATATATATATATATTGTTATTACTGCACTAATATTGTTTGTTTTTACAATGTGTACGTATATGTGTGCGTATGTGTATACTATTTTTTTATATATATAAAATATACGTATACACGTATGGTCTATGGTCACATATATACACACATTATATATATATGTATATATATATGTGACCATAGACCACATATATCACACACACATACACACATACATATATATATATATACGTATACACATACGCGCACATACGTACACATTGTAAAAACAATAATAGTGCAGTAATAACAATAATAGTCTGTTATTATTGCTGTAGTTCGGAGCTTATTTGAGGTTGTCGTGTTTAATGGCTGTGGGGAAGTAGCTGTTCCTGAACCTGGCCGTTCCAGTTTTCAGGCTCCTGTACCTTCTTGCCGATGACAAGGGTGAGATGAGTGTGTGACCAGGATGTTCATAAGAAACGTAAACAGCAGGGCTTTGCAACTTTGTTTATGGAAAGTCTTTGTTTCTGCATTTGTTAACAAAGACCCATGCATAATATGCAGATGCTGATGAAGGTCTGAAGAAGGGTCTTGACCCGAAACGTCACCCATTCCTTCTCTCCAGAGATGCTGCCTGTGCCGCTGAGTTACTCCAGCATTTTGTGCCTAATATTTAGTTCCCAGGGTAAAAAAGCGATTGAGTTTCCCCCTTCAATCCCATCGACCGGGGCTGTGAGCAGCTATTTAAATCCTTGTGTAGGAAGGAGCAGCAGATGCTGCTTTAAACTGGAGATGGACATAAAAAGCTGGAGTCACTCAGCGGGACAGGCAGCATCTCTGGAGAGAAGGAGTGGGTGATGTTTCCACCCGAAACGTCATCTATTCCTCTCCAGAGATGCTGCCTGACCCGCTGAGCGACTCCAGCTTTTTGTGTCTATTTAAAACGTTGGTTCGTTTCCAATGGGACTAACTGCGCTCTGATAAATTGGACGTGTTTGTGGTTTGTTATTAAAATATGCTACCAGGCGAGTTGTACAAAGGCTTTCTGGGAAGGGGAGAGGCTACATTTGCCTTCGATCTGTGCAGTTGAACGAGGAATATGGCATCGAACCCGGAGCCTGCGCCAACCAAATAAAAACGGGTTGAAGAAGGGTCTCGACCCGAAACGTCACCCATTCCTTCTCTCCAGAGATGCTGCCTGTCCCGCTGAGTTACTCCGGCATTTTGTGTCTATCTTCGGTTTAAACCAGCATCTGCAGTTCCTTCCTACACAAATGAACACATAATTCGTTAGAAGGAAATTGCCAAATGATTCGGAAGATTTTAATACGGTTAGTTCGGTCAGTCTTATCTGATCTTTGGTGACCAATAGCGGAAGACTCCCCTCTTTACAACGGCAGAATGGGTTTAATTTAATACATTGGTTTTCAAGCTTTGTTTCATGAAAAATGAATGGTTTTAGTATCAATTGATCACCACATTTGAAAATGGTTACTAAAAATATGTGGAGCATGTAATTAAACACGTAGAGACAAGGCATTGTAACGGGAGCATACGTCTAAATATTAGTGGGAAGGAACTACAGATGCTGGTTTAAACCGAAGAGGGACACACAATGCTGGAGTAACTCAGCAGGACAGGCAGCATCTCTGGAGAGAAAGAAGGGGTGACGTTTCGGGTCGAGACCCTTCTTCAGACTGAGAGTCAGGGGAGAGGGAAACGAGAGATATAGGAGAGATATGCAGAAATATAGAACAAATTAAGGACGATTTGTAACGACGATAAAGGAAACAGGCCATTGTTAGCTGTTAGTTATTAGTGGTCATATTATCTAAGAAGGAACTGCAGATGCTGGAACATCGAAGGTAGACGAAAACGCTGGAGAAACGCAGCGGGTGAGGCGGCATCTGTGGAGCGAAGGAAATAGGCAACATTTCGGGTCGAGACCTTTCTTCAGACTGATGTCAGTTCTTCAAATGCCATATTAACTTATTCCCACCATCGAGGGGATCTATCACAGTCGCTGCCTCAAAAAGGCTGGCAGCATCATCAAGGACCCACACCATCCTGGCCACACACTTATCTCCCCGCTACCTTCAGGTAGAAGGTACAGGAGCCTGAAGACTGCAACATCCAGGTTCAGGAACAACTACTTCCCCACAGCCATCAGACTATTAAACACAACTTCAAACAAACTCTGAACTATAACACCCTATTGCACTTTATCTGTTTACTGATGTGTGTATATATATATATATATATTATGGTATATGGACACACTGATCTGATCTGTATTTATGCCTACAATATTCTGTTGTGCTGAAGCAAAGCAAGAATTTCATTGTCCTATCTGGGACACATGACAATAAACTCTCTTGACCATTGACTTGACGACTTGACATTTATAATTTTATGTAAGTGCTCAAAAAACAAAATAATGAGTTTCCTCCCAAATACTGTGCAAACGCCCCGTGAAATAATTGTCTTCCGTACCGTCCAGTAACGTACTGCCTTACCTACACTGTTGCCATGATTACCAATTACAATTATGGATTATGTTGCCTTACCTACACTGTTGCCATTATTATCAATTATCATTATTAATTGCAACTATATTATTATGTATGTTCTACTATTTACAATTATTGAGGACATAATGTAAATATAATAGTCAATCACACTAGCATTTAGTTATTTAACAGACTCTTCAGCCCATCGAGTCGGCGCCGACCAGCGATCCCCGCACACTAACGCTATCCTACACACACTAGGGACAATTTACATTTATACCAAGTTAATTAACCTACAAACCTACACGTCTTTGGAGTGTGGGAGGAAACCGAAGATCTCGGAGAAAACCCACGCAGGTCACGGGGAGAACGTAAAAACTCCGTACAGACAGCACCCGTAGTGGGGATCGAACCCGGGTCTCTGGCGCTGCAAGAGCTGTAAGGCAGCAACCCTACCGCTGCAAGAGCTGTAAGGCAGCTGTAAGGCAGCAACCCTACCGCTGCGCCACCGTGCCGCCTCATTCTAGGGATTATTTGCACCATCGCTTACACGCACGTGTTATTCACACTCCCCTTGCTTCACTAGCACCACACTAAGATGAGAGGGGAGAGATTTAAGAGCGGCTCCAGGGGCAACTTTTTTTCATTTAGAAGGCAGTCTGTATCCAGAACGAGCTGCTAGAGGAAGCTGTAGAATTGGATACAGTTATGAAGTTTAAAAGACTTTTGGATAGATATATGGATTGGAAGGCTATCTGCGCTCTGTATCTTCCCCTTGGCTCTACCTATTGTGCTTGAGTTTGACTTGATTGCATTTATGGCCAGTCCAGGATCAACCCTGGGGCACGGTGGCGCAGCGGTAGAGTTGCTGCCTCACAGCGCCAGAGACCCGGGTTCGATCCTGGCTACGGGTGCTGTCTGTACAGAGTTTGTACCTTCTCCCCGTGACTGGGTTGGTTTTCTCCGGGAGCTCCGATTTCCTTCCACATCCCAAAGTCGTGCAGGTTTGAAGGTTATTTGGCTTCTGTAAATTCTGCAAAATGTAGGATGTGAAAATGGGATAACATAGAACTAGTGTATGGGGTGATCATTGGTTGGGCAGAAAGTGGGCCGAAGGGCCTGTTTCCACGCTGTATCTCTAAATAAACGCAAAACTAAACTATACTAAGGGTTTCGGCCCGAAACGTTACCTATTTCCTTCGCTCCATAGATGCTGCTGCACCCGCTGAGTTTCTCCAGCATTTTTGTGTACCCACTAAACTATACTAGTTCAGTTCAGTGTAGTTTATTGTCACGTGTACCGAGGTACAGTGAAAAGCTTTTGTTGTGTGTTATCCAGTCGGCAGAAAGACAATACATGATTACAATCGAGCAGTTTACAATAGACAATAGACAATAGACAATAGGTGCAGGATTATAGACAATAGACAATAGATGCAGGGGTAGGCCATTCGGCCCTTCGAGCCAGCACTGCCATTCAATGTGATCATGGCTGATCATCCCCAATCAGTACCCCGTTCCTGGCTTCTCCTCATACCCCCTGACTCCGCTATTTTTAAGAGCCATCTTGAAAGAGCTCTCTCTTGAAAGCATCCAGAAACCTGCCTCCACTGCCCTCTGAGGCAGAGAATTCCACAGACTCACCACTCTCTGTGAGAATTCCACAGACTCACCACTTTCCGTGAGTCTGTGGAATCTATACAGTGTATAGATACATGATAAGGGATCTGAGAGGAGTTTCAGAGGATCATATTTAAAGTAAGAATTGTTGCTGTGGGAGTAGAGATTGAAGAGTGTGGAGCGATTGTCACATGTGATTGTAGATCTACTTCTGTGGCAGCACGCAAATAGTCACCTGGGCTGGGTTGGGCGCCATCTTGGAAGCAAACCACTTGACCATAGCAGCAAATACAACCATAGATGGCTTTGAAGAAGGGTCTCGACCCGAAACATCACCCATTCCTTCTCTCCAGAGATGCTGCCTGTCTCGCTGAGTTACTCCAGCTTTTTGTGTCTATCTTCGGTTCAAACCAGCACCTGCAGTTCCTTCCTACACCATAGATGATACATTCTCCTCTGCAAACAGGACAACATCAAAGGTGCTTCACCCCCTCTCGCAGACGGGCGGATGCCAACACATTTATGTATGGTATTATCTGGCCTGAAGATGGACACAAACAGGTGGACTAACTCAGCGGGACAGGCAGCATCTCTGGAGAGAAGGAATGGGTGACGTTTCGGGTCAAGACCCTTCTTCTGAAGAAGTCTATCTTCTGTTTAAACCAGTATCTGCACTTCCTTCCTACGTATTATCTGGCCTGACTGGATTGCATGCAAAACCAAGCTTTCCACTGTACCTCAGCACATGTGACAATATTAAAGTTTACCCATGAACCTAAACTTAAACCATGCCCTTCCTTTCCAAAATTCTCGGTCAATACTTTTCATTCTTTTCCACTCAGTGTATGTTCTTTGTGGCCTCCCACACCCCTGGTGTTTCATCACCCCTAGACAGAGAACCCATTGTGGGTAGGAATGTACAAGATGAAAGGGAAGAGGGGGGGGGGAGGTGTTAGACAACATTCCTATTATTGGGTAGGAAGGAACTGCAGATGCTGGTTTAAATCGAAGATAGACACAAAATGCTGGAGTAACTCAGTGGGACTTTTTACAATATACATCAATGATTTGGATGAAGGGATTCAAAGTAACATTAGCAAATTTGCTGGGTGGCAGTGTGACCTGTGAGGAGGATGCTATGAGAATGTAGGGTGACTTGGACAGGTTGGGGGAATGGGCAGATGCATGGCAGATGAAGTTTAATGCAGATAAATGTGAGGTTATCCACTTTGGTAGCAAAAACAGGAAGGCAGATTATTATCTAAATGGTGTCAAGTTGGGAAAAGGGGAAGTACAATGGGATCTGGGGGTCCTTGCACATCAGTCTATGAAAGTAAGCATGCAGGTACAGCAGGCAGTGAAGAAAGCGAATGGCATGTTGGCCTTTATAACAAGAGGAATCGAATTTCGGAGCAAAGAGGTCCTTCTGCAGTTGCACAGAGCCCTAGTGAGACCACACCTGGAGTATTGTGGGCAGTTTTGGTCCCCTAAGTTGTGGAAGGACATTCTTGCTATTGAGGGAGTGCAGCGTAGGTTTACAAGGTTAATTCCCGGGATGGCGGGACTGTCATATGCTGAGAGAATGGAGCAGCTGGGCTTGTACACTCTGGAGTTTAGAAGGATGAGAGGGTATCTCATTGAAACATATAAGATTGTTAAGGGCTTGGACACTCTAGAGGCAGGAAACATGTTCCCGATGTTGGCGGAGTCCAGAAGCAGGGGCCACAGTTTAAGAATAAGGAGTAAGCCATTTAGAATGGAGATGAGGAAACACTTTTTCTCACAGAGAGTGGTGAGTCTGTGGAATTCTCTGCCTCAGAGGGCGGTGGAGGCAGGTTCTCTGGATGCTTTCAAGAGAGAGCTAGATAGGGCTCTTAAAAATAGTGGAGTCAGGGGATATGGGGAGAAGGCAGGAACGGGGTACTGATTGGGGATGATCAGCCATGATCACATTGAATGGCAGTGCTGGCTTGAAGGGCCGAATGGCCTATTCCTGCACCTATTGTCTATTGTCTATTGTCTATTGGCAGCATCTCTGGAGAGAAGGAATGGGTGCTGTTTGGGGTCAAGACCCTTCTTCAGACTTCTCGTCTCGACCCGAAACGTCACCCATTCCTTCTCTCCGGAGATGCTGCCTGTCCCGCTGAGTTACTTCAGCATTTTATCTATCAAGTCAAGTCAAGTCAAGAGTCAAGAGAGTTTATGGTCATGTGTCCCAGATAGGACAATGAAATTCTTGCTTGCTGCAGCTCAACAGAATATTGTAAGCAAAAATACAGAACAGGTCAGTGTATCCATATACCATAGACCATATATATACCCACATAAATAAACAGATAATGTGCAATAGGCTGTTATAGTTCAGAGTTTGTTTGATGTTATGTTTAATAGTCTGATGGCTGTGGGGAAGCAGCTATTCCTGAACCTTGATGTACCAGATTTCAGGCTCCTGTACCTTCTACCTGATGGCAGCGGGGAGATGAGTGTGTGGCCAGAATGGTGTGGGTCTTTGATGATGTTGGCAGCCTTTTTGAGGCAGCGACTGTGATAGATCCCCTCGATGATGGGGAGGTCAGAGCCGATGATGGACTGGGCAGTGGTCACAACTTTCTGCATTCTTTTCCGCTCCTGGACGTTCAAGTTGCCGAACCAAGCCACGATGCAACCGGTCAGCATGCTCTCTACTGTGCACCTGTAGAAGTTTGAGAGAGTCCTCCTTGACAAACCGACTCTCCGTAATCTTCTCAGGAAGTAGAGGCGCTGATGTGCTTTCTTTATAATTGCATCAGTGTGCTGGGACCAGGAAAGATCTTCAGGAATATGCACGCCCAGGAATTTGAAGTTCTTGACCCTTTCCACCATCATCCCATTGCTATAAACGGGATTGTGGGTCCCTATCCTACCTCTTCCAAAGTCTACAATCAGTTCCTTGGTTTTGCTGGTGTTGAGGGCCAGGTTATTGTGCTGGCACCATTTGGTCAATCGGTCGATCTCACTTCTATACTCTGACCCGTCACCATCAGTGATTCGTCCCACAACAGTGGTGTCGTCGGCGAACTTGATGATGGAGTTCACACTATGTCCGGCTATGCAGTCATGAGTATAGAGTGAGTACAGCAGGGGGCTGAGCACGCAGCCTTGAGGTGCTCCCGTGCTGATTGTTATCGAGGATGACACATTTCCACCAATACGGACAGACTGTGGTCTGTAGATGAGGAAGTCGAGGATCCAATTAGAGAGGGATGTGCAGAGACCCAGATCTGAGAGCTTGGTAACCAGCTTGGAGGGGATGATGCTATTAAATGCCGAGCTGTAGTCAATGAATAACAGCCTGACATATGAGTTTTTGTTGTCCAAATGGTCCAGAGCGGAGTGGAGAGCCAGTGAGATTGCATCCACCATTGATCTGTTGTGGCGGTAAGCGAACTGCAGTGGGTCGAGGTTCTTGTCGAGGTAGGAGGTGATGTGCGCAATAATCAACCTCTCAAAGCACTTCATCACCACAGACGTTAGTGCCACTGGTCGATAGTCACTGAGGCACGTCACCTTGCTCTTCTTGGGCACCGGTATAATTGATGCCCTTTTAAAGCAGGTGGGGACCTCAGACCTCAGAAGTGAGAGGTGTATGATCTCAGAGATAATAATGATTGTGGGTAGAGTGTTGATGAGGAGAGATCAATAACATCAGCATCTGAACATCAGCAGCACAAGGTTACTTGGACCTGACCTCAAGACTGGTAACAAGCCAGTCGGGAGGGGGTGTGGTTTGAGGTGATCTAGTGTTGGTGTCTACATGGTATCAGGATTTGCTTTCACTGCCAGGCTCAAGTCTAATGGCACTCACTTGAGCTACTGAACAATATAGGCCACTGTCTTCACTAAAGTGAGCCTGCAATGTAAAACCAGATACCATAGAATAAAATGGAACAGATGATTATGATATCAGCTGCTAGTCTTACCTCAGGCATGCACACAACGCTCCTGCCTCTCTCACCATCCATATCCTGCTTTCAGTCTGAACAGATCCCAGTGTGTTGGCCCTGTACAGATCCTTGTCCACTCTCACACGTGAATGATCACACGGGGAGGGTTGAGTGTGACCAAGAATCATTCAAAATCACTCCCCTTAGATTTAATGTTTAAGAAGGAACTGCAGATGCTGGAAAATCGAAGGTAGACAAAAATGCTGGAGAAACCCAGCGGGTGAGGCAGCATCTATGGAGCGAAGGAAATAGGCAACGTTTCGGGTCGAAACCCTTCTTCAGACTGAAACGTTGCCTATTTCCTTCGCTCCATAGATGCTGCCTCACCCGCTGAGTTTCTCCAGCAATTTTATCCTCCTTTAGTTTAGTTGAGTTTAGTTTATTGTCACGTGTACCGAGGTACAGTAAAAAGCTTTTGTTGTGTGCTAACCAGTCAGTGGAAAGACAATACATGATTACAATCGAGCCGTCCACAGTGTACAGGTACAGGATAAAGGGAATAACGTTTATCGATTGGGGAACACGAAATGGCATTAATATAGGATTTGTGCAAATGGGTGATAAATGGTCTGCATTGACTCGATGGGCCAAAGGGCCTGTACATGTGCTGTATTTCTCTGTGACTCTATGTAATGGGGGCCCACTGTTAATATTTTATTGAACGGCGTATTTTACAACAAGAACAATGTGCTTACATGGTTTAGTTTGGTTTAGTTTAGTTTATTGGAGTTTAGTTTATTGTCACGTGAGGTACAGCTTTTTGTTCTTCTCCGTGGGTTGTCACCTTGTCGTGGTGGAGAAGCTTGTGTGGTCATGAGATCCTGAGAGCGATGCCGTCTGGAGCTACGCTCCAGGTAGGGCCACCCATGGCGGTAAGGTCGAGGGGGAGGTCTCTGACAAAGAGCAATCCAACCAAGACCTCAACGGTGGAACAGGCGGAGGACGATGGCTGACCTTAGTGGAGCGTCACAACGGCTGGGAAGGCGGATGAAGGCTGCAGCAGAAAAGGGTCTCCGGTCGTCTTGGACTCCACGCCACTGGATCCTGACCCAGATCTGTCAAGGACCGTGGGGTGGCTGTCTGTGCACCAGTCATAGAAACATAAAACATAGAAACATAGAAAGTAGGTGCGAGAGTAGACCACCAGGCCCATCGAGCCCGCACCACCATTCGCTCATGGCTGAACACTAAACAGACACCCTTACCCACAAACAGTAGACACAAGACACAGAACACAAGACACTACCCTCCCCTTTATATCGCTATCACCCCTCTCCACCCCAAGAACCGCGTGATCTCCTGGGGGAGGCAAAAAAACGGATAAAAACCCAGGTCCAATTCGGGAAAAAAATCCGGGAAATTCCTCTCCGACCCCAATCCAGGCGATCGACACTTGTCCAGGAGATCACTCAGGTCTTACTATACTAACCATACCTAAGTCCATATCCCTGCCCTCTCCCCGTAGCCCCTTATCCCCTTGGCAGCTAAAAAACCATCTATTTTAGATTTAAATATATTTAATGTTTCTGCTTCCTCTGCTCCCTGGGGCAGTGAATTCCATAAATTAACCACCCTCTGGGTGAAGAAGTTCTTCCTCATCTCAGTTTTAAAAGAGCCCCCTCTTATTCTACAACTATGTCCCCTAGTTCTAGTTTCCCCGATCATTGGGAACATCCTCGGTGCATCCACCCGATCAAGGCCCCTCACGATCTTATATGTTTCAATGAGATCGCCTCTCATTCTTCTAAACTCCAAAGAGTAGAGTTCCAGCCTACTTAACCTTTCCTCATATGTCAATCTCCTCATTGCAGGAATTAATCTTGTAAACCTTCGCTGCACTGCCTCCAGGGCCAGTACATCCTTTCTTAAGTATGGACCCCAGAACTGTACACAGTATTCCAAATGTGGTCTCACTAATACTGTGTACAGCTGCAGCAAGACCTCCGTGTTTTTATACTCAATCCCCCTAGCAATAAAGGCCAAAACTCCATTGGCCTTCCTGATTGCTTGCTGCACCTGCATACTAACTTTTAGTGATTCATGTACTACTACCCCTAGATCCCTTTGCGTTGCATTACAACGCAGCTCCACCTCATTTAGAAAATAACTTGCCCTATCATTTTTTTTCCCAAAGTGAATGACTTCACATTTATTAGTATTAAATTTCATCTGCCAAGTTGTTGCCCACTCACCTAGCTTATCTATATCCTTTTGCAGACTCTTCCTATCCTCCTCATCCCCTACTTTTCCTCCCATTTTTGTATCGTCCGCAAATTTTGATATATTACACTTGGTTCCCTCCTCCAAATCATTTATATAAATTGTGAACAACTGGGGTCCCAGCACCGACCCTTGCGGAACCCCGCTAGTTACCGGTTGCCATCCCGAGTATGAACCATTTATCCCCACTCTCTGTTTCCTATTTGTTAGCCAATCCTCTACCCATGCTAATATATTACCCCCAATCCCATAATTTTTTATTTTTAGCAATAGTCTCTTATGTGGCACCTTGTCAAAAGCCTTTTGGAAGTCCAAGTATACCACATCCACCGGTTCCCCTTTATCCACCCGGGTTGTTACTTCCTCAAAGAATTCGAGCAGATTCGTTAAACAGGACTTCCCCTTCACAAAACCATGCTGGTTCTGTCCGATGAAGTCATGTTTATCCAAGTGCCCCGTTAGTGTTTCTTTAATAATTGTCTCTAACATTTTACCCACCACCGATGTTAGACTAACCGGTCTATAGTTACCCGCCTTCTGTTTACTTCCTTTTTTAAATATAGGTGTTACATTGGCCATTTTCCAATCCACTGGGACCGTTCCTGCCTCCAGGGAGTTTTGGAAAATTATCACCAATGCATCCACAATCCCCACCGCTATCTCCCTCAAGACCCTTGGATGTAATCCATCAGGCCCAGGGGATTTATCCTCCTTCAGTCTCATTAATTTCCCTAATACCACCTCCTTGGTGATCTTAATAGTATTTAGCTCCTCCATTCCTACCGCCCCCTGTTTATCCAGCGTTGGAATATTTTTTGTGTCTTCTATGGTGAAGACTGATACAAAATACTCGTTTAATGCCTTTGCCATTTCCATGTTCCCCACCAACAACTCTCCAGTCTCACCCTCCAATGGACCAACGTTCACCTTAGCCACCCTTTTTCTTTTTATATAGCTATAAAAACTCTTACTATTAGTTTTTATGTTGTTCGCTAAATTCCTTTCATAGTCTATTTTCCCCGTCTTAATTAATCTCTTAGTTATTTTTTGCTGACCTTTAAATGCTTCCCAATCCTCTACCCTCCCACTATCTCTAGCTACCTTATATGCCCTTGCCTTCAGCCGAATACTATCCTTTATAGTTTTACTGAGCCATGGCTGACTGTTCTTTCCCTTACCCCTTTTTTTCTTCATAGGAATAAATTTTTCTTGAAGGTTATACAGTAGATCCTTAAACGTACACCACTGCTCATGTACCGTCTTATTCTTGAGTCTGCTATCCCAGTCAACTTTGATCAGCTCAGTCCTCATACCTTCATAATCCCCTTTATTTAGACTAAGTACCCTAGCCTGAGTTTCAACCTGCTCTCCTTCTATTTGAATATGGAATTCGACCATATTGTGGTCACTTGTTCCCAACGAGTCCCTAACTATGACATTTTTAATTAATCCTGCTTCATTACACAGGACCAGATCCAAGATTGCCTCCCTCCTTGTCGGTTCTGTGACATACTGTCCTAGGAACCCGTCTCTAATACATTCTATAAACTCTTCCTCTAGTCTACCCTGCCCAGTTTGGTTTGCCCAATTAATATGAAAATTGAAGTCCCCCATGATTACAGCAGTTCCCTTTTTACATGCGTCAACTATTTGCAGATTTATGTTCTGACTAACAGCGTCACAGCTATTTGGAGGTCTATAAATTACACCCACTCGTGTTTTTTTCCCCTTGTTATTCTCTATCTGTACCCAAGTTGTTTCACTATCCTGATCCTTCAACGCAATATCCTTCCTCTCTATTGCCGTTATTCCCTCCCTTATTAAAAGGGCCACCCCTCCTCCCTTATTAAAAGGGCCACCCCTCCTCCCAGTCACCCCACATTAAACAAAGTCACGCAGAGGCCTCCTCCATGAGAGGACAGTCATACTCGTTTCGAGTGACCGCCGATGATGATGATGATGACAGCTTTTTTGTTGCGTGCTAACCAGTCAGCAGAAAGACAATACATGATTACAATCGAGCCATTCGCAGTGTACAGATACATGATAAGGGAATAATGTTTAGTGCAAGGTAAAGCCAGCAAAGTCCGATCAAGTACAGTCCAAGGGTCACCAATGAGGTAGATAGTAGCTTAGGACCGCTCTCTAGTTGTTGGTAGGATGGTTCAGTTGCCTGATAACAGCTGGGAAGAAACTGTCCCTGAATCTGGAGGTGTGCGTTTTCACACTTCTGTACCTTTTGCCTGATGGGAGAGGGGAGAAGAGGGAGTGGCCAGGGTGAGACTGGTCCTTGGTTATGCGGCTGGCCTTGCCGAGGCAGCGTGAGGTGTAGATGGAGTCAATGGAAGGGAGGTTGGTTTGTGTGATGGTCAGGGCTGTGTCCACAATTCGCTGCAATTTCTTGTGGTCTTGGACGGAGCTGTTCCCAAACCGTGCCGTGATGCCTCCCGATAAAATGCTTTCTCTGGTGCATCTGTAGAAGTTGGTGAGAGTTGTTGGGAACATGTTGAACTTCCTAAGCCTGCTAAGGAGGTCAGTGTACTTGTAGTGCAATTGGTGTAGAGACATGTGTCGTCTTTCTGCTGACTGGATAGCACTCAACAAAAAGCTTTTCACTGTACCTCGGTACACGTGACAATAAACGAAACTAAAGTCAACTAAACCCAACTGATACTGCCCCATTTAAACCAAGGCCTGCTGGATCTCCCGGTTGCTCACCATTTTAACTCCCCTTCCCATTCCCGCACTGACCTTTCTGTCCTGGGCCTCCTCCACCGCCAGATTCAGGCCACAAGCAAACTGGAGGAACAGCACCTCATATTACTCTTGGCTAACTTACAACCCAGCGGTATGAACATTGAATTCTCCAATTTCAAATAATACCCTAACCCTCCCAATCTATCCCCTGCCCCCTCCCCACCCCATCCCATCGTGCGCCCATTCCTCCCACTAATTCACAATCTCCCACCACCCCAGTCACCCTGTTCCTTCCCCCCACACTCATCTCCTACCCCCCATTCATATATTTGCTTTGATCACCATTTCCCCTTGTTCCCTTCCATCCTTGCTCTTTGGCTTCAGAAATACGGGATGCTGATTTTGCCATGACCATATTGAATAGGCTGGCTCGAAGGGCCGAATGGCCTACTCCTGCACCTAATTTCCGTGTTTCTATCCCTCCCGCCAGCTTCACATTTCACTCCTCTCTTTCCTTACCTGACTATCTTTTATCTTCTTTGTCTCGCACTCCATCCATCTTCCATTCACCTCACCTCACCTGTATCCACCTATCACTTGCAGGCGTTACCCATCACCTCCTCTCTCTCCTGCTTTCTCCCTCCCCCCACCCCCTCCCACTCCATCAACCTGAAGAAGGGTCCCGACTCGAACCGTGTTCTAAGATAGACGCAAAATGCTTGAGTAATTCAGCAGGTCAGACAGGTGTATAAAATCATGAGAGGAATAGATCAGGTAGATGCACAGAGTCTCTTGCCCAGAGTAGGGGAATCGAGGACCAGAGGACATGGGTTCAAGGTGAAGGGGAAAAGATTTAATAGGAATCTGAGGGGTAACTTTTTCACATAAAGGGTGGTGGGTGTATGGATCAAGCTGCCAGAGTGGTAGTTGAGGCTGGGACTATCCCAACGTTTAAGAAACAGTTAGACAGGTACATGGATAGGACAGGTTTGGAGGGATATGGACCAAGCGCAGGCAGGTGGGACTGGTGTAGCTGGGACATGTTGGCCGGTGCGGGCAAGTTGGGCCGAAGGGCCTGTTTCCACGCTGTATCACTCTGTGTGTCCATGGCAGCATATCTTGAGAAAAGGAATAGGTGACGCTTCAGGTCGAGACCCTTCTTCAGACACGTCATCCGCACATTTCCCTCCACAGACGCTGCCTGACCGGCTGTGTAACTCGAGCAGTTTCTTTGTCACTCCCCATTCCTCTGTCACCAAATTGAACCAGTGGGGGACACGGTGCCAGGCCGACTACATTCTATCTTTGTCCAGCCCCTACCCTGACATCAGTCTGAAGAAGGGTCTCGACCCGAAACGCCACCCATCCCTTCTCTCCAGAGATGCTGCCTGTCCCGCTGAGTTACTCCAGCATTTTGTGTCTACCTTAGATATGAGTTACATTGGACACCACGGTGGCGCTGGAGACCCGGGTTCCATCCTGACTACGGGTGCTGTCAGTACGGAGTCTGCATGTTCTCCCCGTGACCGCGTGGTTTTCTCCGGGTGCTCCGGTTTCCTCCCACACTCCAAAGGCGTACAGGTTTATAGGTTAATTAGCTTTGGTAAATCATAAATTGTCCCCAGTGTGTGTAGGATAGTGTAATGGGCTTGTACGGGGATCGCTGGTCGGCACAGACTCGGTGGGTCGAAGGGCCTGTTTCCGCTCTGTATCTCTAAACTAAAACAATTTGGGACAAACAGATGACTCTAGCCACGTGAATCACTGATTAGTTTAGTTTAGAGATGCAGCGTGGAAACAGGCCCATTCAGCCCACCCAGTCTGCACCGACCAGCGATCCCCGCACACTAACACCATCCTACACACACTAGGGGCAATTTACACTTGTAGCAAGCCAATTAACCTACAAACCTGTATGCTTTGGATTGTGGGAGGAAACCGAAAATCCCGGAGGAAATCCACATAGATCACGGGTAGAACGTACAAACTCCGTACAGACAGCACCCGGGTCTCTGGCGCTGTGAGGCAGCAACTCTACCGCTGCGCCGACCTCACCAACTACTGGGGATCAGGAGGGGGGGGGGGGGCATTTTTAATACGGAAGGAAAGCAGGTTCATGCTACATTAGTCCAATTTTTTTTGAATGTGTACTTATTAACAAACCACATTGACCTTGTTTACAGGGAAGTACGCCCCAATCTTATTATAGGAGCGCAAACAAATTAAATAAGACCCGCGTCATTTAATCCAATGCATACATAGAGTCAGCTCTGTACAGGGCCCAGCAGCCATGGCCAATGTATTCCCGACTTCAGATACTTTCCTTTGATAATAACCTCCAAATAGAACTCAGTGTGAGTTCTGTGTCGGTGCCAGACTCTCCGAACATTTTAGCCACTGAAGCACTTTATGGGACGTTGTTCCTGCTGTCAGACTTGGTCATGGTGAGCTGCGATCTATTTCTCCACGTGGGCCCCTGCTCCTTGATATCTCTCATGCTTCTGTGTGTTCAGCTTAATTTAGTTTGGAGATGTAGCACTGAAACAGGGCCCTCCAGCCCCACCGAGTCCGCACCGACTAGCAATCCCCGCACTATCCCACACACACTAGGGACATTTCCACCTATATCTAGCCAATCTTTGGGGTGTGGGGGGGAAACCAAAGGCCTCGGAGAAGGGTCACGGGGAGAACGTGCAAACTCCGTACAGACAGCACCCGTAGTCAGGATTGAACCCGGGTCTCTGGCGCTGTGAGGCAGCAACTCTACTAATGGGACTGTGAAGAAGGGTCTCGACCCATAAAGTCACCTATTCCTTCTCATATATAATCATCGATAGGCTGACTGTATAGCACCTAGCAGATACTTTACACTGTCCCCTGGTGTATGTGACAATATCAACTAAACTAAACTAAACTATATGTTTTTTTGTTGTTTTTTTGTTTTTGTTTATTTTATTAGAAGTTAATACAATACAAAACAATACAGTGGTACCTAATTTTAGATGCCAACTATGTAATAACGTAATGCATGCTATGTACAACCTCTAGTGTTATGTTTTTGAAAAGGAGGTAAAAAAAAAAATAAAAAAATAAAAAATAGAGAAAAGAAAGAGGAAAAATATATAGTAGAAAATAGAAAAACGTGAAGTGTGTATATAAGAAAAGAAAAAATAGAAAGTAGAAATAGTAGAAAAAGACCCTTAAAAAAGAAATTTTCAAATCTTTGTTTGGAGATGTAAATCTATCCACGACCTGACCTGAAATCAGTAATCTTTACGGTACTGCTTCATCACATGATTCCAAAAAGTCGATGAAAGGGGACCAACTCCTTAAGAATTGGTCATATTTATCTATTAGGCGGAGTCTCATTTCTTCTAGGTGTGCTATGTCCGTCATATTCCTAATCCACATTTTAATAGTTGGTATAGCTGTATTTTTCCAAAATTTAAGTATCAATTTCTTTCCAATTATTAACCCATAATTAAAGAATACTAAACTATATGTTTAAGAAGGAATTGCAGATGCTGGAACATCGAAGGTAGACAAAAATGCTGGAGAAACTCAGCAGGTGAGGCAGCATCTATGGAGCGAAGGAAAGACAACGTTTCGGGCCGAAACCCTTCTTCAGACGACCCGAAACGTTGCCTATTTCCTTCGCTCCATAGATGCTGCCTCACCCGCTGAGTTTCTCCAGCATTCTTGTCAACTAAACTATACTAAGGTTCAATGGTGCAGGAAGGAACTGCAGATGTTGGTTTAAACCAAAGATAGACTCAAAATGCTGGAGCAACTCTGCGGGACAGGCAGCATCTCTGGAGAGAAGGAATGTGATGTTTTGAGTCGAGACCTTTCTTCAGACTAGTCAGGGAAAAGGGAAACGAGCGACATAGACGGTGATGTAGAGAGCTATAGAGCAAATGAATGAAAGATCTGCAAAAATAGTAACGATGATAAAGGAAACGGGCCATTGTTAGCTGTTTGTTGGGTGTGAACGAGAAGCTGGTGTGACTTGGGTGGGGGAGGGATGGAGAGAGAGGGTTGCTAGAGTTAATTGAAGTTAGAGAAATCAGTATTCGTACCACTGGGAAAGCAAAATATGTGATGTAGTTTCCCTAATGGTACTTGTCATGTGAAGCTAAGTGTAGCCTACCAGGGAGATGGCAATTCTGGATTTAGTGTTATGTAATGAACCGGATTTGATAAAGGACCTCGAGGTTAATGAGCTATTAGGAGGCAGTGACCATAACATGGTCAGGTTTAATCTACAATTGGAGAGGGAGAAGAGTAGATCGGATGTGTCAGTGTTTCAGTTGAATAAAGGGGACTATGGGGCCATGAGGGAGGAGCTGGCCAAAGTTGACTGGAACGATACACCAGCAGGGATGACAGTGGAACAAAATGGCAGGTGTTTTTAGGAATAATACAGAAGGTGCAGGATCAGTTCATTCCTAGGAGGAAGAAAGATTCCAAGGGGAGAAAGGGACGACCATGGCTGACAAGGGACGTCAGGGACAGTATAAAAATTAAAACGAAGAAGTACAACGTAGCAAAGGTGAGCGGGAAGCAAGAGGATTGGGTAATGTTTAAAGAACAACAGAAGATAACCAAAAAGACAATACGGGGAGAAAAGATGAGGTACGAAGGTAAGCTAGCCAAGACTATAAAGCAGGATAGTAAAAGCTTCTTTAGGTATGTGAAGAGGAAAAAAATAGTTAAGACCAAAGCTGGTCCCTTGAAGACCGAAAAAGGTGAATTTATTATGGGGAACAAGGAAATGGCAGATGAGTTCAACAGGTACTTTGGATCTGTCTTCACTAAGGTGGACACAAACAATCTTCCTGATATAGTAGTGGCCAGAGGATCTGGGGTGACAGAGGAACTGAAGGAAATCCACATTAGGCAGGAAAAGGTGTTGGATAGACTGATGGGACTGAAGGCTGATAAATCCCCAGGGCCTGATGGTCTGCATCCCAGGGTACTTAAGGAAGCGGCTCTAGAAATCGTGGATGCATTGGTGATAATTTTCCAATGTTCTATAGACTCAGGATCAGTTCCTGTGGATTGGAGGGTAGCTAATGTTATCCCACTTTTTAAGAAAGGCGGGAGAGAGAAAACGGGGAATTATAGACCAGTTAGCCTGACATCGGTGGTGGGGAAGATGCTGGAGTCAATTATAAAAGAGGAGATAGCCACACATTTGGATAGCAGTAACAGGATCGGTCGGAGTCAGCATGGATTTACGAAGGGGAAATCATGTTTGACTAATCTTCTGGAATTTTTTGAAGATGTAACTAGGAAAATGGACAAGGGAGAGCCAGTGGATGTGGTGTACCTGGACTTTCAGAAAGCATTTGATAAGGTCCCACATAGGAGATTAGTGGGCAAAATTAGGGCAAATGGAATTGGGGGTAGAGTGCTGACATGGATAGAGAAGTGGTTGGCAGACAGGAGACAAAGAGTAGGGATTAACGGGTCCCTTTCAGAATGGCAGGCAGAGACTAGTGGCGTACCGCAAGGCTCGGTGCTGGGACCGCAGCTATTTACAATATACATCTATGATTTGGATGAAGGGATTCAAAGTAACATTGGCAAGTTTTCAGATGACACAAAGCTGGGTGGCAGTGTGAACTGTGAGGAGGATGCTATGAGAATGCAGGGTGACTTGGACAGGTTGGAGGAGTGGGCAGATGCATGACAGATGAAGTTTAATGCGGATAAATGCGAGGTTATCCACTTTGGTAGCTAAAACAGGAAGGCAGATTACTATCTAAATGGGGTCAAGTTGGAAAAAGGGGAAGTACAATGGGATCTGGGGGTCCTTGTACATCAGTCTATGAAAGTAAGCATGCAGGTACAGCAGGCAGTGAAGAAAGCGAATGGCATGTTGGCCTTTATAACAAGAGGAATTGAATATAGGAGCAAAGAGGTCCTTCTGCAGTTGTACGGGGCCCTAGTGAGACCACACCTGGAGTATTGTGTGCAGTTTAGGTCCCCTAATTTGAGGAAGGACATTCTTGCTATTGAGGGAGTGCAGCACAGGTTTACAAGGTTAATTCCCGGGATGGCGGGACTGTCATATGCTGAGAGAATGGAGCAGCTGGGCTTGTACACTCTGGAGTTTAGAAGGATGAGAGGATATCTCATTGAAACATATAAGATTGTTAAGGTACACAAAAATGCTGGAGAAACTCAGCGGGTGCAGCAGCATCTATGGAGCGAAGGAAATAGGTAACGTTTCGGGCCGAAACCCTTCTTCAGACTGTATAAGATTGTTAAGGGCTTGGACACGCTAGAGGCAGGAAACATGTTCCCGATGTTGGCGGAGTCCAGAACCAGGGGCCACAGTTTAAGAATAAGGAGTAAGCCATTTAGAACGGAGATGAGGAAACACTTTTTCTCACAGAGAGTGGTGAGTCTGTGGAATTCTCTGCCTCAGAGGGCAGTGGAGGCAGGTCCTCTGGATGCTTTCAAGAGAGAGCTAGGTAGGGCTCTTAAAAATAGCGGAGTCAGGGGATATGGGGAGAAGGCAGGAACGGGTACTGATTGGGGATGATCAACCATGATCACATTGAATGGCGGTGCTGGCTCGAAGGGCCAAATGGCCTACTCCTGCACCTATTGTCTATTGTCTATTGTCTATTGTCTATAAGTAGAGTGACACTATTTGTTCGTATACAGTTCAGTGATAGCTTACACATTAGGCAAAATAATGTAAGTCAGTAGATGGAGGCTGTTCATGTTTAATCACTGCACTGCACTGCATATGCAAACATCCCTTGACTTCCTGTGTATGGCTGGGGCAGGGTGTGCGGTGGACCTTAGAGTGAAGGACGCTCCACTTCGAAGAATCCGTGAAGCTGAAGACATGGAATCAACTTCTGGTGAGAGTCTAATTGTTTTTACAGTTTCCCTTTCACCGATCGGAACTGTTCATTTCCCAACTGGAGTCATTAGGGCCGCGTGTTGTGAGAAGTGAACTCAATGTGTGGGAACATTATTCAGGAGA
>JAXLNO010001579.1:360266-387766 GCA_038087875.1 Malacoraja senta | reverse complement strand
GACCCGAAACGTCACCCGTTCCTTTAATCCAGAGATGCTGCCTGACCTGCTGCGTTACTCCAGCATTTTGCGTCTATCTTCATTGTATATATATATATATATATGTATATGTATATATGTATATATGTATATGTATATATGTATATGTATATATACAAACAAATTGTAATATTTTTCTCGTTTATTATATTGGTTACAGTGCACTGTGTTTACATATTGTGATGTGTTGCTGCAAGTAAGAATATCATTGTTCTTTCTGGGACATATGACAATAAAACACACTTGACTCTTGACTTGATTTCTTGCAGCATTAATGTATGGAGAAGTAACAGAAGAGACTGTCAGAGCATTGGCGATCGCTTCGCCCAACACCTCCGCACAGTTCGCATTAACCAACCTGATCTCCCAGTGGCTCAGCACTTCAACTCCCCCTCCCATTCCGAATCCGACCTTTCTGTCCTGGGCCTCCTCCATGGCCAGATTGAGTCCCACCGCAAATTGGAGGAGCAGCACTTCATATTTTGCTTGGGTAGTTTACACCCCAGCGGTATGAACATTGACTTCTCCAATTTCAGGTAGTCCTTGCTTTCTCCCTCCTTCCCCTCCCCTTCTCAGCTCTCCCACAGCCCACTGTCTCCGCCTCTTCCTTTCTTCTTCCCACTCCCCCACCCCCACATCAGTCTGAAGAAGGGTCTCGACCCAAAACATCACCTATTTCCTTCACTCCAGAGATGCTGCCTCACCCGCTGAGTTCCTCCAGCATTTTTGTCTACCTTGGCTCTAATGGTGAGTGGTTGGAGATAAGACAATCATGGGCTTATCGGGAAGAGGACATTTAGAGATCTCTTAACTGCCGACACATGATCCATATATTTCCATTCCCTGCATATCCATGTGCCTATCAAAAAGTCACTTAAATACCATGATCGTATCTGCCTTCACATTTCACTGTGTGGGTGACACGGTGGCGCAACGGTAGAGTTGCTGCTTTATAGCGCCAGAGACCCGGGTTTGGTCCTGACCACGGGTGCAGTCTGTACAGAGTTTGCACATTCTCCCTGTGACCTGCGTGGGTTTTCTCCGGGTGCTCCGGTTTCCTCTCCCATTCCAAAGACGTGCAGGTTTGCAGGTTAATTGTCTTCCGTAAATTGTCCCTAGTGTATGGGATTGAACTGGTTTAGTTTAGAGATACAGCGCTGTAGGTACCAGGCCCTTCGGCCCACCGAGTCCGCACCGACCCCCAGCGATCCCCGCACACGAGCACTATCCTACACACACTGTGGACAATTTACACTTATACCATGCCAATTAACATATAAACCTGTATGTCTTTGGAGTGTGGGAGGAAATCGGAGCACCCGGAGAAAACCCGCAAACTCCACACAGACAGCACCTGTAGTTAGGATAGAAATCAGGTCTCTCGTGCTGTAAGGCAGCGACTCTACCGCTGTGCCACCTTGCCGCTATGTACATAAGTGATTGTTGGTCAGCCTGGACTCGGTGTACAGAAGGATCTGTTTCCAGGCTGTGTCTTTAAACCAAACTAAACTAAAGCACCCCCAACACTGTATTCCAAGCACCCACCACCCTCTGTGTGGAAAACTTACCCCTTTAAACTTTGCAGAGCTCACCTGAAAGCTTTGCCCTCTAGTATTGGAAATTTCCACCTTGGGAAAAGGTTCAGACTCTCTACCCTATCCATGCCTCTTATTATTTAACATACCTGTTGGATCTTCCTCAACCTCCGATGTTTCAGTGGAAACAATCCAAGTCTAATCAGATTCGTGATTAGTGCGGGTGTCAGGGGTTATGGGGAGAAGGCAGGAGAGTGGGGTTGAGAGGGAGAGATAGATCAGCCAGGATTGAATGGCGGAGTAGACTCGATGGGCTGAATGGCCTAATTCTGTTCCTATCACTTATGAACACCCTCTCCTTATAGCTAATACCCCCTAAACAAGACATAATTGTGGTGGGTGTATGCAACAAGCTGCCAGAAGAGGTAGTTGAGGCCACCGTTTAAGAAACAGTCAGACAAGGTACATGGATAGGACAGGTTTGGAGGGATATGGACCAAGTGCGGGCAGGTGGGACTAGTGTAGGTGGGACATGTTGGCCGGGGTGGGCAAGTTGGACCGAAGGGCCTGTTTCTGCGCTGTATCACTCTATGACTCTATAATTCCGGTAAACCTCCTCCAAAACACCTTGAGAGTGCCCTGCTACCACCCCTCCTGAAAGGCACTAATGATGGGCAAAAAGTGCTGGCCTTGACGGAGATGGCCTAAATGATTAAAAAAAATTGCTACCCACTTGCCTCTGAGGGAGTTGATTGATCTTGCTTCCATCAACCCACAGGCGATGAATTCCAAACCATTATCCCTCTCTGCGTAGTCTCCTCAGTACCTGCTCTCATCTGGTGCCCATTACAAATCTGTGCCACTGGTCTTTGAACCATCTGCTGCTGAGAATAGTTCCCCCTATCTGCCCTATCCTGTGTGTGACTCTCCCAAATCCCCTCTCCGCAGACCAGCCTCGATAGCTAATGATGTTACAATACAGGCCCATGCAGCAGTTTACATTTGATCTTCAATAGATTTAATGCATCAGATTAATATAGTGTATTGAATATAGTGTGCAATTTAATGCATGCATATTCCCAGACATGCATCTTTAACATACTTAAGGTAGACACAAAATGTTGGAGTAACTCAGCGGGACAGGCAACATCTCTGGAGAGAAGGAATGGGTGATGTTTCAGGTCAAGACCCTTCTTCAGACTGTCTCGACCTGAAACGTCACCCATTCCTTCTCTCCAGAGATTTTGCCTGTCCCGCTAAGTTACTCCATCAGTCTGAAGAAGGGCCTCCACCTGAAACATCATCCATTCCTTCTCTCCAGAGATGCCGCCTGTCCTGCTGAGTTACTCCAGCATTTTGTGTCTGTCTTCGGTTTAAACCAGCACCTGCAGTTCCTTTTGTGCACCTTTAACATGCTTTATATATATTACGGTACCCTTGTACCCGGCTGTCCCTTGTATGCTTGTGTTTATTGGTCAGGGCATTGTGTAAAAGGGTCAGGAAGACAGGTTCGCACGGTGGCGCAGTGGTAGAGTTGCTGCCTCACAGCGCCAGAGACCCGGAGAAGATCCTGACCTCGGATGCTGTCTGTACGGAGTTTGTATGTTTGCCCTGTGACCGCATGAATTTCCCCCTGGTGCTCCGGTTTCCTCCCACACTCCAAAGATGTGCGTGTTTGTAGGTTAATTGGCTGCTGTAAAATTGTAAATTGTCCCTTGTGTGTAGGGTAGTGCAAGTGTACGGGGATCGCTGGTCGGCGCGGACTCGGTGGGCTGAAGGGTGTATTTCCCAGCTGTATCTCTAAACTAAACTAAGCTAAAAGGTCATGTTGCAGCTTTATAGGGCTTCAGTTAGGCCTCTTTTGGAATATTGTATTTAGTTCTGGTCGTCCCTTTACAGGTAGGATGTGGAGGCTTTGGAGAGGGGTGCAGAGGAGGTTTACCAGGTTGATGCCTGGATTAGTGGGTGTTAGTTACAGTGAGAGTTTGGACTAACTTGGATTCTGTTCTCTGAAACATTGTAAGTTCAGGAGAGATCTGATATATAAAACGATGAGGCATAGATGGACACATCTATGACACAGTCAGAACCTTTTACCCAAGGTGAAAATGTCAAGGACTAGAGCTCTTAGATTTAACGTGAAAGGAGTAAAATGTAAAGATTTGCAGGGCAAGGTATTTACACAGGGGATAATTAGTGGCTAGGGGCGCAGGCAGATACAATAGTGGTATTGAAGTGATTCTTGGATAGGCTCATGGATACTCAGATATTTAGAGTATTGTATTCTGTTTTGGGCACCGTGTTATAGGGAAGATGTTGTCAAGCTGGAAAGGGTGCAGAGAAGATTTACGAGGATGTTGCCAGGACTCGATGGCCTGAGCTACAGGGAGAGGCTGAGCTGCCTAGGACTTTATTCCTTGAAGCGCAGGAGGATGAGGGGTGATCTTATGGCGGTGTACAAAATCATGAGGGGAATAGATCAGGTAAATGGCCAGAGTAGGGGAATCAAGAACCGGAGGACATAGGTTTAAGGTGAGTGGGGAAAGATTTAATAGGACTTGAGGGGTAACGTTTTCACACAAAGGATGGTGGGTGTGTGGAAAGAGCTGCCGGAAGAAGCAATTAGACAGGTACATGGATGGGATAGGTTTGGAGGGATATGGGCCAAACACAGGCAGGTGGGACTAGTTAGTCGGTGTGGGCAAGTTGGACTGAAGGGCATGTTTCCACACTGTATGACTCTATGACTCTGATCTATCCAGGATATGGGTTATGTGCAGGCAGATAACAGTTGGTCTTGGCAACAATTTTGGCACTGACTCTGGGGGCTTAAGGGCCTTTTCCTGTGCTGTACTCTTCTATGTTCTATGTTCTACATTCTATGTTCTATGTTCTGTTCTTCATTCTATGTTCTATGTTCTATGTTCTATGTTCTATGTTCTATGTTCTATGTTCTGTTCTACATTCTATGTTCTATGTTCTATGTTCTACATTATATGTTCTATGTTCTATGTTCTATGTTCTCTGTTCTACATTCTACATTATATGTTCTCTGTTCTACATTCTACATTCTATGTTCTCTGTTCTACATTCTACATTCTATGTTCTATGTTCTACATTCTACGTTCTATGTTCTATGTTCTACATTCTACGTTCTATGTTCTATGTTCTATGTTCTACATTCTACGTTCTATGTTCTATGTTCTACATTCTACGTTCTATGTTCTATGTTCTACATTCTACGTTCTATGTTCTATGTTCTATGTTCTACATTCTACGTTCTATGTTCTATGTTCTACATTCTACGTTCTATGTTCTATGTTCTACATTCTACGTTCTATGTTCTATGTTCTACATTATATGTTCTATGTTCTATGTTCTATGTTCTACATTCTACGTTCTATGTTCTATGTTCTACATTCTACGTTCTATGTTCTATGTTCTGTGTTCTGCACATACCCTTTTATTATGGCAGCGGATCCCCTTGTCTGAAGAAGGGTCTCGCCCCGAAATGTCTCCTGTTCCTTTTCTTATTTACAATATATGATACCACCTATTTTAGTGGCATCTTCAAACTTACTAATCATTCCTTGCATATTCTCATCCAAATCGTCAATATAGACTACAAACAGAATCCCTGAGGCACACCACTAGTCACGGGCCTTCAGTCCAAAATTAAACCTTCTACCACATCCTCTGCTCATCTCCATGAAACCAATCTTAGATCCAGTTAGACATAAAAGGCTGGAGTAACTCAGCGGGTCAGACAGCATCTCTGGAGAAAAGGAATAGGTGACGTTTTGGGTCGAGTCTGAAAAAGGGTCTTGACCCGAAACGTCACCTATTCCTTTTATCCTGACATGCTGCATGACCCGCTGAGTTACTCCAGCTTTTTGTGTCTATTATCAGTTTCTCTAGTCTGGGCACATTGCAATCTGGATTCAACATTGAATTCGACAGTTGTCAATACATATTTCAGGTGACTAGGGAAAGACACAAAATGCCAGAGTAACTCAGCGGGTCAGACAGCATCTCTGGAGAAAAGGAATAGGTGGCATTTTGGGTCTGAACTATTCCACAGTTCCTTCCAACACATTTCAGATAACTATCCTTACCGTGGCTCTGTGAGACGGCATGGTGCCAATGGGCCAAATGGCCTCTTTCTACGTCGAAAGAAAAAAATGTGAAAAATGAGAAACATCTCCCCATTCTTCTTGAACAGTGTGGAATCTTGTTTGCATTTGAACCTCCCAGCTCTGTTGTAATAATATCCACTATATTATAATATAATAATAATAATAATTTAATAACACAATATAATAATAATTGTCTCGCACACCGATACAGCATACTGGCACCTCTAAAAAGTTAAAAACTCGATTTTCACATTTTTAGATTTTTTAATGTGTAATTATATATTATTTAATAATATGCTCGAATGCTGATGAGGAAGGAATTCCAGGATTTCGACTGAGTAACAGCAACATATTATTTTAATAATAATGTTTAATTTTCAGCATATGTTGACTTGATCCTTTTATATAGGAGGAATATTGATGGAAGAAATTGTTGATAAACACAGCGTAATTTTTAATTATGTGTTTACTGGCACATTTTTGTCCACAAAAATGTGACTTTTAAAAAATATTTGAACAGGTACATGGATAGGACAAGTTTGGAGGGTTATGGGCCAAACGCAAGCAAGTGGGACTCGTGTAGATGGGACAGGTTGGTCGGCGTGGGTTAGTTGGGCCGAAGGGCCTGTTTCTATGCTGTATGACTCTAAATTTACTTTGTGTCCATCAGTTATATGAACTCTATATTCTCCCTCCACAGATGCTGCCTGACAGACTGGGTGTTCGCAGAGGTCAGAAACATGGAACTGCAGGTGCTGGTTTACACAAAAAGGACACAAAGTGCTGGGGTACCCGAGCGGGTCAGGCAACATGGAAAGGTGATGTTTCGGGTTGGGACCCTTCTATATATTTGCAGAATTCACTTGTCTTTCAGTTTCCCAGCAACAGTTGTGTTCTCAGACGATCTTTAATCGGACTTTACGAGATTTTATTTTGCTCTCAACATTATTCCCTTTATCCTGTATCTGTACACTGTGGATGGCTTGACTGTAATCATGTATTGTCTTTCTGCTGACTGGATAGCACGCATTAAAGCTTTTCACTGTACCTAGGTACCCGTGCAATAAATTAAACTAAACTAAACTAATCTGAAGAAGGGTCTTGACCCAAAACGTCACCCATTCCTTCGCTCCAGAGTTGCTGCCTGACCCTCTGAGTGACTCCAGCGTTTTGTGTCTACCTTCTTAAATTAAACTATTGTTCTGTTGTTTTCTCGGTCTAGCTGACTGCCGTCATTCATCACACATCTATCGACTAGCGCTGAAGGCGTTGTGTTACCTGGACAACCATGGGCTCCACCTTGTCACGGGACTCTCCTTGTCTTCCCACCTGGCTCTGATTTTGAACACACTTGCTTTTCCAGTTCTGATGCGGGATCATTGCTCTTCTCTCTACAGATGCCGACTGTTCCTGTCTGGGCAATCACATCTCGGATGACCTGTCCTGAGCCCTGTTTGTAGATGTCAACATGAAGAAAACACACCAGGGCCTTGACCTTTAGTTTAGTTTAGTTTAAACAAACATTATTTAGTTTAAACTAAAATTATTCTGTCTGGCAGCATAGTCTCAAATGGGCAAAATGGCCTCTTTCCATGTCAAACCGGAAAATTAGGAATATGAGAAATGTATTTCCTCAAATAGTATGGAATCCTATTAAGTTTAGTTTAATTTAGAGATACAGCACGGAAACAGGCCCTTCAGCCCACCGGGTCCACGCGGACCAATCAGCACCCGACCACTAGTTCTATCCCACACACTTGGGACAATTTACTGAAGCCAATTAACCCACAAACCTGTATGTCTTTGGGGAGTGGGAGGAAACCTGAGCACCTGGAGAAAACCCTTGTAGGTCACAGGGAGAACGTACAAACTCCATACAGACGGCACCCGTAGTCAGGATCAAACCTGGGTACCTGGCGCGGTGAGGCAGCATCTCTACCGCTGCGCCACCATGCCACCCACAGCTGACCAAATGTGCAGAGTTGAGGAGATGCTGGGGCCAGCAGGATTACATAATAAATGTGTAGGAAGGAACTGCAGGTGCTGGTTTATACCAAAGATAGACACAAAGTGCTGGAGTAACTCAGCGGTTCAGGCAGCATCTCTGGAGAAAAAGGATGTTTCGGGTTGGGACTCTTCATACTATTTGAGAGAAATATTTCTCATATCCCTCATTTTCCCTTTTGACGTGTAAAGTGGCCATTTGGCCCATTGAGTCTATGCTGTCCGACAGAACAATCCTGTCAATTCTACACCCTCGTTTATTTCCCTGTAACTTGTTTTTTTCTGCCATGCCCATCAACTCTGGCACTGGGGTGGCACAGCACAGCACCAGAGACCTGAGTTTGATCCTGACCTCGGGTGCTGTCTGTGTGGAATTTGACCGTTTTCCCTGTGACCACGTGGGCTTCCTCCGGGAGCACCGGTTTCCTCCCACATCCCAAATACGTACGGGTTTGGAGGTTAATTGTCCCTCTGCAAATCAACCCTCACGTGTGGGGGTTGGGTGGGTGCAAAAATGGGATAGCATAGAATAAATGTGAATGGTTGACTGATGAGCGGTGTGGACTCAATGTGTAGGAAGGAACTGCAGATGCTGGTTTAAATCAAAGGTAAACACTAAATGCTGGAGTAACTCAGCGGGACAGGCAGCAGCATCTCTGGAGAGAAGGAATGGGTGGCGATTCGGGTCGAGACCCTGAGTCAGTGTGGACGCGTTGGGCCGGAGGGCTTGTTGCCATGATATAACTATTAATTAATTAAACTCTCTTATATTATCCAACCACCCACCTACACACTCGGGGCAGTTTGCTGCAGCCAATTCACCTAGCAACCTGCACATCTTTGGGATGTGGGAGGAAACCGGAGCAACTGGGGGGAAACCTACGCAGTCACAGGGAGGTAGACACAAAATACTGGAGTAACTCAGCGGGACAGGCAGCAGCATCTCTGGAGAGAAGGAATGGGTGACGTTTCGGGTCGAGACCCTTCTTCAGACTTCTCCGTCTGTCTCAGTCACAGGGAAAACATGTAAACTCCACACAGGCAGCACCAGCAGTCAGATTGAAGGCAAGGCATGATGGAGCTACAAGACAGCGGCACTAACTGCTGCACCGAACTGCCATGTAGAAAGGTGAAAGTCATTGACTGTAGTGTGGGAATAGAAGGGTCGTGTCTGTGGTCCTTAGGAGGGAATTTAATTGGAGAGGCTGAAGATTTAAGAAATTAGAGTATTGACTGCCAGGATGTGGACATACAGGTTTTAGTTCAGTTTAGTTCAGTTTAGTTCAGTTTATCAGCACATGTACCGAGATACAGCGAAACGCTTTTTTGTTGCGTGCTAACCAGCCAGTGGAAAGACAATACATGATTACAATCGAGCCATCCACAATGTACAGATACAGGATTAAGGGAATAACGTTTAGTGCAAGGTAAAGTCCAGCAGTCTAATTAAAGTCCAAAGGTCTCCAATGAGGGAGATAGTAGCTCAAGACCGCTCTCTAGTTGTTGATAGAAAGATACAGTTGCCTGAACAGGGAAGGGACCGCGTGGCCTAATGGATAAGGCATCTGACTTTGGTACTTAAAGCAATGTCACCAGAAGATTGCAGGTTCGAGTCCTGTCACAGTCATTCGGGCAGCACCGTGGCACAGCAGTAGAATTGCAGCCTTACAGCGCCAGAGACCTGGGTTAGATCCTGACTACGGTGCTGTCTGTACGGAGTTTGCATGTTCTCCCTGTGACCGAGTGGGTTGTCTCTGGGTTCTCCGGTTTCCCCCCACACTCCAAAGGAGTACAGGTTTGCAGGTTAATTGGCTTGGTATAAATGTAAATTGCCCCTGGGGTGTGTAGGATAGTGTTAGTGTGTGGGGATCGCTGGTCGGCGCGGACTCGGTGGGCCGAAAGGCCTGTTTTCGCACTGTATCTCTTCTTCAGAGGGTCAGGGGAGAGAGGGGGCATAAGCATATGGCACAGAGGGGGAGCAACGACAGGGGATGTTGCTGAACTCTCGGCGGAGAGAGGAGGAGAACGTCTTCAAAGTAGACACAATTTGAGGAGATTTCGCAGTGGAGCGGACAAATGTGTGGGAAGGAACTGCAGATGCTGGTTTAAACCGAAGATAGACACAATGTGCTGGAGTAATTCGGCGGGACAGGCAGCATCTCTGGAGAGAAGGAATGGATGACGTTTCGGGTCGAGACCCTTCTTCAACTTGCAACGTTATTATTGAGTCACCCCCCCCTCCCTCCCCCAATTCCCCCCGCCCACCACCTCTGCAGATCTAGACAACTCACCACGCAGCGCGTCCCCTCGCTCCTCCTGCACCTCGGCTCCCAAAGCCGGGGTCTGTGTCCGTGGTGACCGATCCTTGTATCAGCCCAGGCGGCATCCCCATGGAAACCAACGGTGTGGAGAGGAGTGTGCAGGAAGGAACTGCAGGTGCTGGTTTACACCAAAGATCGACACAAAATGCTGGAGTAACTCAGTGGGACAGGCAGCATCTCTGGAGAGAAGAGATCTGGAGAGTGATGATGTTTCGGGTCGAGACCCTTCTTCAGAGGAGCTGGGTAGATTCTGCCAAGAGTGTTCTCCTCAACCTATAGTGAAGAGTCAAGAGTGTTTTATTGTCATGTACCCCGAAATGGAACAATGAAATTCTTACACGCAGCAGCACACCGGATATGTAAATATAGCACTCTGTAAAACCCATACAACATCATCGTAAATCTTCTCTGTACCCTTTGTGTAAGAAAGAACTGCAAATGCTGGCTTAATTCGAAGGTAGACACAAAATGCTGGAGTAACTCAGCGGGACAGGCAGCATCTTTGGAGAGAAGGAATGGGGTCTGAAGAAGGGTCTCGACCCAAAACGTCGCCCATTCCTTCTCACTGAGTTACTCCAGGCGACTCCGGATTGTCAAAGCTGCCACAGCCAGACATAAAAACAGTTTTTATCCACGAGTAGTTGCTCTACTCAACAGTCAAAAATCTGTAGCCTCCCTTTGATCTGGTATTTTGTTGGTTCACATGCTTGATCAATGGTGTTTTATCATTAATGTCATTATTATTCATGTTTAGTGTTTTCTGAGTCATTCGTAACTGTCACTGTATGTCATGTTGTTACTTGTGGACGGAGCACCAAGGCAAATTCCTTGTATGTGAATACTTGGCCAATAAACTTACTTACTTACTTACTTACATTTTGTGTCTCCCTTCTCTGTACCCTTTCCAGCTTGACTTCATCTTTCCTGTAGTATGGTGGCCATAACTGGACACAATACTCTAAATGCGGTGTTTGGGAATGGTTGGTCGGCACGGAGTCGTTGAGCCGAAGGGCCTGTTTCCACGCTGTATCTCCAAATTGAGCTAAAGTTCATGTTCCTAAGTCATAGGAGCAGAATTAGGCCATTCAGCCCATCAAGTCTACACTGCCATTCAATCATGGCTGATCTATCTTTCCCTCTCAACCCCATTCTTCTGCCTTCCCCCATAACCTTTGACACCCGTACTAATCAAGAACCTATCAATCTGAGCTTAAAAATATCCATTGACAGCCTCCACAGATTCACCTCCTCTGGCGGAAGAAATTCCTTCTCAACTCCTCTCTAAAGGTACGTTGCAACTCCTGTTGCCCTGACCGATGAAGGCAAAGTGCCAGATTACTTCAATGGTAGTTTATCTGTCACACGTACTGAGGTACAGTGAAATTCATTATTGTACACGGTTCACTACAAGTATCACTATCCATCAGCACTCAGACACACCTTAGATCAGCATCTCAGATACAGTACAAGTGTACAGCAGTAGTACACTGAGACAGTCTACAGAGTCACCATTTTCAAGTCCCAGTTGTTGTAAATGCAGGGATCTTGACCTGACCGTGAAGGCCCGTTGTCATGGCGACTTTGCAGGGTCGGCCTGGCCAAGCGTAGCCGTCGTGTCCTCCACCGCTGCTCCACCGCTGTAGGCCGCGTGCGGTCCACGTGCTCGGCCTCTTGGAGCGGAGCCCGGTCCAGCCGAGCCCCAGGCTGCTGCAGGGCCTCCAGTGGCCACTCCCCCGTCGAGGCCGTGCACTCCCTCCCGCAGCCCGTCTGCTCACCGGCCCTCCCACCCACTCCCTCCACTCTGGGTGGGAGAGCCGGCCCTCCAGGTGGGTTCCCATGGATCCTCAAACGGCCGCGGGTGGGCTGGGCCTACTGGGCGTGACCACGGTTTTGTGTACCTTGTGTGTTATGACTGTCGGCAGACCAATTTCCCTCCAGGGATGAATAAAGTTCTATCGTATCGTATTGTATCGCATTCTGGATGATCAGCCATGATCATATTGAATGGTGGTGCTGGCACGAAGGGCCGAATGGCCTACCCCGACACCTATTTTCTATGTTACTATGCATATAACCTATCATTATATTTTGAGACAGTGGACCCACCTCCGATCCCTGTCACACATCACTGGTCACTGGCCTCCAACCTGAATTACAGCCTCCACCACCAACCACCGACTTCTTCTATCCAAAATATGTAGGAAGGAGCTGCAGATGCTGCTTTACATCGAAGATGGACACGAAATGCTGGAGTAACTCAGCGGGACAGGCAACATCTCTGGAGAGAAGGAATGGCTGACATTTCGGGTCGAGACCCTTTTTCAGAAACGTCACCCATTGCTTCTCTCCAGAGATGCTGCCTGTCCCGCTGAGTTAAGGGCCTGTCCCATGGGCAGGCGATTCCATGCGGCAAGCGCGACCTCCCCGAAAGCGGGGGCTGCGCGGCTGCCGTGTGATCGCCGTATGGCCTGTCCCACGGGCATGCGCTCCCATGCGGCGAACGCGACCTTACCGGAAGCAGGTGCCGCGCGGAGGCCGAGTGATCACCGTACGGCCTGTCCCACAGGCATGCGATTACATGCGGCGAGCTCGACCTTACCGGAAGCGGGGGGGTGAGCGGACATCCAGTTCGAGCGAAGTCCGTTGGAAGCTCGAGCGGTTTTTATGTAGGTGAACACGGGTAGGTGATGTTTCGGGTTTCTTTTAGGTAAACACGGGTAGGTGATGTTTCGGGTCGAGACCCTTCCTCAGACCATAGAAGACTGCAGAAGACTTCAGTCCGAAGAAGGTGTCTCGACCCGAAACACCACCTGTCCACAGAAGCTGCCTGATCTACTGAGTTAATTACTCCAGCATGTTTGGTGTGTCCATCTTCGGTGTAAATGGGCATCTGCAGTTCCTTCCTTCACAACAATTCCAGAGTTGACGGAGACGGTGCACGCGGCGTCGAGGCGGTGCGCGCAGCCTCGATGCGGGAGCGGGGCGGCAGGCTGTCGGGACCAACTCCATACGGCTCCGGCGATCTACGTGGGACCGATCCCGCGGCCCCCGCTTCTGGTTAGGTCGCGCTTGCCGCATGGAATCGCCTGCCCGTGGGACAGCCCCTTAACTCCAGCATTTTGTGCCTATCTGCAATTTTGTATCCATTTGGCTTGCTCATTCTGGATTCCACGTGATCTAACCTCCCAGACTTGATTATCACGCGGGTCCTTGTCAAACGCCTTGCAAAAGTCCTCGTGGACAATGCTTACCATCCTGCCCTCACCAACCCTCTTGGCCATCTCTTCAAGAAGCACAACCAAATTTGTGAGGCACTATCTTTCATGCACAAAGCCTCCCCTACAATCTGTAATCATTCGTTGGAGCAAAGAGGTCCTTCTGCAGTTGTACAGAGCCCTAGTGAGACCACACCTGGAGTATTGTGTGCAGTTTTAGTCCCCTAATTTGAGGAAGGACATTCTTGCTATTGAGGGAGTGCAGCGTAAGTTTACAAGGTTAATTCCCGGGATGGCAGGACTGTCATGTGCTGAGAGAATGGAGCAGCTGGGCTTTGTATAAGAATAAGGAGTAAGCCATTTAGAACGGAGACGAGGAAACACTTTTTCTCACAGAGAGTGGTGAGTCTGTGGCCGTTTCTCTGGATGCTTTCACGAGAGAGCTACATAGGGCTTTTAAAAATAGTGGAGTCAGGGGATATGGGGAGAAGGCAGGAATGGGGTACTAATTGTGGATGATCAGCCATGATCACATTGAATGGCGGTGCTGGCTCGAAGAGCCGAATGGCCTAATCCTACACCTATTGTCTATTGTCTATTGTCTTTCCCAATGTAGGTAGATTGTTCCTCTCACAACCCCTCCAGTAACTCTTCACAGTCTGTCCCAGAAAGGGATCTAGTTTAGTTTAGTTCAGTTTATTATTTTCACTTGCACCGATGTACAATTGAAAAGCTTTTTGTTGCGTGCTATCCAGTCAAACAAAAGTCTATGCGTAATTCAATAGTTCAATGGTTCTTCATTGTCACATACTCACAGCACAGTGAAATTCTTTTGCACAACCACAAATGCACAGTCGCCACAATATTGGAGCCACACTCCGTGGAATCAGGCCCTTTGGCCCTACTTGCCCACACTGGCCAACATGCCCCATCTACACTAGTCCCACCTGCCACGTTTGGTCCATAACCCTCCAAACTTGTCCTACCCATGTACCTAACTAACTGTTTCTTAAACGTTGGGATAGTCCCAGCCTCAACTACCTCCTCTGGCAGCTTGTTCCATACACCCACCACCCTCTGTGCGAGAAAGTTACCCCTCAGATTCCTATTAAATCTTTTGCCCTTCACATTAAACCCATCCCTCTGCTCCTCGATTCCCCTACTCTGGGCAAGATACTAAATACGGTTTAAAATTAAAAAAAAACAGAAAACACTAAGAGTCCAAAGTTCAGAGTCCAGTCCACATGTTGGAAGTTCTGTAGTGTCCCTTGATCCAGGAAGCTTGCAGGCCCATGAGCCGACGTCCCTCTCCTCACCCGACCACCCCGTGTCCCACTTACTATCAAGCTGACCGCTACAATCCTTTCACTCTTTCACTTGTACATGATCGCACTCATGTATTGTATGATTTGACCGGACAGCACACAGAATAAAGCTTTCATTATATTTCGGTGTACGTGACAATAATAGACCACTAAATTAGTGTGACTGGGTGAATGATGGTAAGCAAAGACCCGATGGGCTGAAGGGCCTGTTTCCACATGGTATCTCTAAACTAAACTAAACTAAACTAAACTAAACTGAACTGAACTAAACTAAACTAAACTAAACTAAACTAAACTAAACTGAACTGAACTAAACTAAACTAAACTAAACTAAACTGAACTGAACTGAACTAAACTAAACTAAACTAAACTGAACTAAACTAAACTAAACTAAACTAAACTAAACTAAACTAAACTGAACTAAACTAAACTAAACTAAACTAAACTGAACTGAACTAAACTAAACTAAACTAAACTAAACTGAACTAAACTAAACTAAACTAAACTAAACTAAACTAAACTAAACTAAACTAAACTGAACTAAACTAAACTAAACTAAACTAAACTAAACTAAACTAAACTAAACTAAACTAAACTAAACTAAACTAAACTGAACTAAACTAAACTAAACTAAACTAAACTAAACTAAACTGAACTAAGCTAAACTAAACTGCAGTGGTGGCACAGTGGCGCAGCGGTAGAGTTGCTGTCTCACAGCACCAGAGACCCAGGTTCCATCCTGACAACGGGTGCTGTCTGTACTGAATTTGTACGTTCTCCCCATGACCGAGTGGGTTTTCTCTGGGATCTCTGGTTTCCTCCCACACTCCAAAGACGTGAAGATTTGTAGGCTAATTGGCTTAGATAAAAATTGTAATTTTCCCCTAGTGCGTGGGATAGTACTAGTGTGCGGGGATCGCTGGTCGGCGCGGACTCAGTGGGCCAAAGGGCCTGTTTCCGCGCTGTATCTCCAAACTAAACTAAGCAAACGGGGTGATGAGGGAGACATTGGGTCCCCGGAAGGCTCAATGTGAAGACACAGGTGAAGGGCAAGATATTAAATGAATACTTCTTACCTGTATTTACCATGGAGAAGGTCATGGAAGCCAAGATATTAATGGAAAAACTAGTAACAGCATGTCTGGCACTGTAAGGCAGCAAAACTATTGCTGTGCCCCTGAGCCACCCGTTTGCTCTTAATATATCTGCAGAATATATTTCTTCAGAATCTCCTTTAACTTATCTGCCAGGGATATCTCATGTCCACCTGATTCCTCTCCCAAATGTTCTCCTACATCCCTTAGATAACTCAAAGATTTGCCTGATGGCAGCTCCCCATATCTGACACAGGACTCCCTTTCTGAGCAATATTTCACTAACCCTCGTAAACCCAGGGTCCCTAATCCTGCCAGCCGTACCCTTCACTCTAACAGGAACATGTTGTCCCTGAACTGTCCCTGTCTCAAATTTAAGCTGCCAGTTGTCCCTCTGCTTGCAAAAAAACAGCCTCTCCTTCTGTACCTTTGCAGGTTCCAGTCTAATTTAGACTTTACAGCAAAAAAAAAAGGCCCTTCAGCCCGATGAGCCCATGCTGGCCAGCGATCACCCTGTACCCTAGCACTATCCTACACATTGGGGACAATTTTTTTACAGAAAGCCAATTAACCTACAGGCCTTAAATGCCATCAAAATTTGTCCTGAACCAGTTTAAGTAGAAACAAGGAACTGCAGATGGGCCCTCCAGATATGCTGCCTGACCCGTTGAGTTACTCCAGAACTTTGTGTCTTTTCTTAGGTAATTAACTTGTGGATCCCATTAGTATTTTAGAACAAGTAGAATTATCATCACTGGTCCTAAAGTGCTCTCTCACTGACACTTCACTCACTTGCCCTGCCTCACTTCCCAGTAGGAGGTTCAGTTTTGCCCTCTCTCCAGGAGGGACACCTGTATACTGATTGAGAAAGTTGTCCTTCAACAAATGCTGCCTGGGACAGATAATTATCCTCCATATATGTCCTCCAGAGTGGCACTGTGGTGCTGCGGAAGAGTTGCTGCCTCACAGCGCCAGAGACCCGGGTGCTGTCTGTATGGAGTTTGCACGTTCTCCCCGTGATTGCGTGGGTTTTCTCCAGCTGCTCCGGCTTCCTCCCACATTCCAAAGACGTGCAGGTTTGTAGGGCAATTGGATTCTGTAAATTGTCTCTAGTATGTGGGATAGAACCAGTGTATGAGGTAATTGCTGGTCGGTGCGGACTCGGTAACCGAAGGGCCCATTTCCATGTTGTATCTCTAGACTCAACTAAACTAAACTAAAGAATGGAGACAGAGAAAGAAGATAGCTGACACAGAGGATGTACTCCCTGCGGCAGCTGAGGAAGCACAATCTGCCACAGGCAATGACGGTCCAATTCTACACGGCCATCATAGAGTCTGTCCTCACCTTCTCCATCATGGTCTGGTTTGGCTCAGCCACCAAGCACGACACCTGGAGGCTGCAGCGAATCGTCCGATCAGCAGAGAAGATTATTGGCTGCAAACTTCCCTCCATTGATGAACTGTACACTGCAAGGGCCAGGAAGTGAGCGGGTAAGATCATCTCTGACCCCTCTCACCCTGGCCACAAACTCTTTGAATCACTTCCCTCTGGAAGGCGACTCCGGATTGTCAAAGCTGCCATAGCCAGACATAAAAACAGTTTTAATCCATGAGTAGTTGCTCTACTCAACAGCCAAAAATCTGTAGCCTCCCTTTGATCTGGTATTTTGTTGGTTCACATGCTTGATCAATGGTGTTTTATCATTAATGTTTTATTTTTATTAATGTTTAGTGTTTTCTGAGTCATTCAAACTGTCATTGTATGTCATGTTGTTACTTGTGGGCAGAGCACCAAGGCAAATTCCTTGTATGTGAATACTTGGCCAATAAACGTACTTACTTACTTACAAGCGGCACAATGATGCGAGGAATTGTCCCTAGTGTGTAGGTTTGAGCTAGTGTGCAGTTGCTGGTCGGCATGGACCTGGTGGGCTGATGGACCAGTGTCCACACGGTATCTCTAAACTAGAACTCCAATCTGTGTATGTGGCTGTCCCAGTCAATATGAAGGAAGTTACAATCACCAACTATTAAAACCTAATTGCTTTCAGCGATCCGAACATAACTCAACATATTTGTTTGTCTAATTCCCACTCATTATTGGAGGGCCCACAACACAATCCCATTAAAGTGATCACCCCTTCTTATTTCCAAGTTCCACCCACATTGCACCCATCACTGGGTAATTCCCCAAGAAAATTCTCTCTCAATAGTCATAACATCAGAGTGGTACAGCACAGAACAGGCCCTTCAGTCCAACTCAGCCATGCTAACCAAGAGACCAACTAAACTAGTCCAACATGCTTGCCTTAGGCCGTAATCTCTCCTATCCATCGACCTGTCCAAGTGTCTTTTAACTGCTGTTATAGTACCTGCCTCAACTACCTTCATAGCAAGAGGAGTTGAGTATAGGAGCAATGAGGTCCTACTGCAGTTGTACGGGGCCCTGGTGAGACCACAACTGGAGTATTATGTACAGTTTTGGTCTCCTAATTTGAGGAAGGACATTATTGCTATTGAGGGAGTGCAGCGTAGGTTCACCAGGTTTATTCCCAGGATGGCGGGACTGACGTATGATGAAAGAATGGATCGACTGGGCTTGTATTCACTGGAGTTTAGAAGGATGAGAGGGGATCTTATAGAAGCATATACAATTCTTAAGGGATTGGACTCTAGATGCAGCAAAAATGTTCCCGATGTTGGGGGAGTCCAGAACCAGGGGTCATAGTTTAAGAATAAAGGGACTGAGATGGGGGGAGACTTTTTCACCCAGAGAGTTGTGAATCTGTGGAATTTTCTGCCACAGAAGTCAGTGGAGGCCAATTCACTGAATGCTTTCAAGAGAGAGTTAGATGTAGCTCTTAGGGCTAACTGAATCAAGGGATATGGGGAGAAAGTGGGAACGGGCTTGTGGATGATCAGCCATGATCATATTGAATGGTGGTGCTGGCTCAAAGGGCCGAATGGCCTACTCCTGCACCAATTTTCTGATTCTATGTTTCTACCCCCTCTGGCAGTTCTTCCATACACCTATCATCTTCTGAGATGAAAAATTTGCCACTCAGGTGTCTATTAAATGTTCCCCCTCTCACCTTAAAGTTCTGGATTTCTCTACCTTTCTGCCCATTGAGTCCATGCTGACCATCTATCACCTTTAGTTTGGTTTAGTTTAGAGATACAGTGCGGAATCAGGCCCTTTGGCCCACCGAGTCCACGTCAACCAGCGATCCCCATACACTAGATCTATTCTACACACACTAGGGACAATTTACAAGTTTTTTACCAAAGCCAATTAACCTACAAACCAGTACGTCTTTTGGAGTGTGGGAGGAAACCGAAGCACCCGGAGAAAACCCACGCGGTCACGGGGAGAACATGCAAATGTGTGGGGATCGCTGGTCGATGCGGACTCGGTGGGCCGAAGGGCCTGTTTCCGTGCTGTAAACTGAAAACAAATGATTGAAAGATATGCAAAAGAAAAATCAAAGCCACCAACGTCAAGGAAAGGTGGAGCCCACAATGGTCTATTGTTGGCTGTGGAGAAGGTGATAATGAGTAATACAAACAGTGAAACTCAACAGGCCGGCAGTGAAGCTAGTAGGCCGACTAGGGTGGGGGAGGGATGGAGAGAGAGGGGATGCAAGCGTTACTTGATGTTAGCGAAATCAATGTTCATATCGCTGGGTTGTAAACTGTCCAAGCGAAATCTGAAGTGCTAGCTGATTGAAACCCCCCTATATTGACTGGGACTTGCCTCGCTATTCAGGCATCGTTGCTGAATGTAAAGAACCACAAGAGAGGGGATATTTATTCTGGCGAACAGGCCCTTCAGCCCAGCGATCCCCGTACTAGGGACAATTTACACATTTTACCGAAGCTAATTAAACGCCAATTCTGTAGGCCTTTGGAATGTGGGCGGAAACCGGAGGAGCTGGAGAAAAACCACGCAGATCACGGGGAGAAGGTACAAATTCTCTACATACAGCACCCGTAGTCAGGATCGAACCCGGGTCTCCAGCGCTGTGAGGCAGCAACTCTACCGCTGCGCCACCATGCTGACCAATGTTACTAATATCTAAGGTAGACGCAAAATGGTGCAGTAACTCAGCGGGACAGGCTGCATCTCTGGAGAGAAGGAATGGGTGGCGTTTCGGGTCGAGACCCTTCTTCAACTGATGTCAGGGGAGGGGGCTGGACAGAGATAGAATGTAGTCGGAGAACTGGGAAGGGGGAAGGGATGGAGAGAGGGAAAGCAAGGGCTACTTGAAGTTAACTATATAACTTTTTTCACACGAAGGGTGGTGGGTGCATGGAACAAGCTGCCAGAGGAGGTAGTTGAGGCTGGGACTATCCCATCGTTTAAGAAGCAGTTGGACAGGTACATGGATAGGACAGGTTTGGAGGGGATATGGACCAAGCGCAGGCAAGTGGGACTGGTGAAGCTGGGACATTGTTGGACGGTGTGGCGAGTTGGGCCGAAGGGCTTGTTTCCACACTGTATCACTCTATCTCTCTATCGTAACCTAGTGTCAATATGAATAGTGTATGCTCTTGTAACCCTTGCTTTAAGAATATTTTAAAACCCTGTCTTATTGAAATTAACAACCGCAGCTACAACAAGGGCGACAATGCCTTTATTTATTGAAGATTGCAACATCTGAGAACACCAGAAACATATTTTAGTCGTGACCAGGAAACTCTACATTCTCCTGCCAACGTGTTGCTGTAAAGTTGCTTTGAATCGCTGCTGGCAACGGAAGGGTTAACTGCAGCCCTGCGTTGAAAGGGTTAAAGTAGTCGACACTTGGTGCCGCACCGTGTAGGTTTCCTTGCTTGCATTTAAAAACAAGTGTTTATTTTTAAATGTGGCAGCGAGCAGAGGCGTGTTTATGAACTGTTAATAATGAGTAATATGTGACATGATACTCCAGTCTGAACAATTAGATCCCGACAGGGCAAAGCCGGTAAACGATGCAACAACGGGGATATATGAGAAGTTTGCATCAACATAAGGTCTTCGGTGTTCGGGCAATGAATAAAAATGTTAATAGCAAAATTATCGCCATTGCCCAGTACTGAGCAACACAGGTGTGACATGGAAACTTCACTGATACTGTATAGACAAACACATCTTCGCCCGCCACAAAGTGATCCGTGATTTCCCCGGGTTAGGACTGACTTCTGTGAGAATTTTAATCCGAGTTACACACTACAGACAAGGAATAAACCATAAAGCTCTGGGACCAAGAGGCCATCGTCTCAGAATAAAAGGATTTACCTTTAGAAAGGAGACGAGGAGGAATCTCTCTAGTCAGAGGGTGGTGAATCTGTGGAGTTCTTTGCCACAGAAGGCTGTGGAGGCCAAGTCAGTGGATATTTTTAGGCAGAGATAGATAGATTCTTGATTAGTACGGGGGTCAGGGTTATGGGAGAAGGCAGGAGAATGGGGTTAGGAGGGAGAGATAGATCAGCCAGGATTGAATGGCGGAGTAGACTTGATGGGCCGAATGGTCCTAGAATTTAGGAATTTATTGTCAATTTATAAGCAGCAAAGGAGTATGGAACTATCGAGCTCAGGGAAGTCACAGAAGCGATTTTTGTTCTATTTCTTTATCGCGTGTTTAAAATTAAAATACTTCATGTTTTGTCTCAGGCAGCAGAAACTATCTAAATAAAATCACCTCCATCTTAATCTCAAGTTCCCGTCTTTTATTTCCTCGCCCCCTCTCTTCACCCTCTCCATTCTCTCGATTTCTCTTCACACAAATTATCCCATTTCTTGTGTGGGAAGGAACTGCAGACGCTGGTTTACACCGAAGATCGACGCAAAATGCTGGAGTACTCAGCGGGACAGGCAGCATCTCTGGAGATAAGGAATGGGCGTTGAGACCCTTCTTGAGACTCAGGGAGAAGGGGGCACAGAGTTATGGAAGGGTAAGGTTTGAAAACACAGATCTCTATGTCTCCCTCTCCCCTGACTCGGCCTGAAGTAGGGTCTTGACCCGAAACGTCACCCATCCCTTCTCTCCAGAGATGCTGCCTGTCCCGCTAAGTTACTCCAGCATCTTCTGCTATTTCTTGATATCTGTCTCCATAGTTTCACCTTCCCAACTCTCCATCACGCCTGCCCTGTACCGTCAGACCCTCTCTCGTTATCCTTACCTTGCTACCTTACTTACCTTGCTATCTGTGAATCCTAAGAGGAGAATTTCGATTACTTTCTGACCCAGGCGAGTTGCAAGATGCAAGTGGCCGGTCGGAGACCTTCGTGGAATAGCGGACATCTCATTTGAACCCTAACATCAAATACACAAAAGGATTCGGTCAGCTTATACAACTAATGATGAACGCATATTCTGAAAAGTTGAAAAGTTAAGAGCGTAGGAAAGAACTGTAGATGCTGGTTTAAACTGATAGACACAAAGAGCTGGAGTAACTCAGCGGGACAGACAGCATCTCTGGAGAGAAGGAATAGGTGACGTTTCGTGTCGAGACCCTTCTTCAGAAAATGACTTAAGGGGTTAAATTTTCAGTTAAGACTCCTTTTCCTCAACGTACACTGGATAACTCCTGTAGACTTGTAATTTAAAACGTTTTAACATCCTCTGTTATTGAAATGACAAAAAATAGGAAAGATTGAGTGGGATGACAAATATATTAAATTAACATTATATTTAAATTAACAGAAGGGAAAATAGTTAATGGAATGAGAAACTAAATTCAGTTTTGAATATATAACGCAAATAATATAGTTAATATATAATGATAGTAAACTAGTGAAAGTGATGATAGTAAATTATATTAACTGTTTACACTAGGTAATAATTACAATTAAGAAGCCTTAACTCCAAATAGTTAGATGTAGATCCACACTCGCTTTAGATATTGGTTACTAAGGTTATGCGAAATTTTGTGTTCCCTCTGCCCAGTTACTAAGAGGCAGAGAATACACCATGAAGGTACTAAGAAGGATTTAGTTACCCGATTTAAATGTATTCAGGTGTGTGTGTGTGTGTGTGGGGGGAGGGGGGGGGGATAATTCTAACGGTGTTTAAAAAATAAAAAAAAAGCAGCCGGAAAAGGACAGACAATAAACCGTGAAGATACTATTAAGGATTTAGTTACCTGATCCAATTGTATTGATGTGCGAAAAAAAACACTACAATATCTAATATGGAAATAATTCAAACTAAATGTTTTTTTTTAAATAAACAATTTGAAAGGGGCTAAACCAAAAAACGTGAAAGTCCTATTAAGGATTTAGTTGCCTGATCCAGTTCAATTTAGGTGTGGGGGCTGGGACGGGGGGGCGGGGGGGGGGGGAGAGGGGAAACTACAATCTCTAATATGGAAATTATTCTAATGGGGTTCCCCCCCCCCCAAATAAGCAACTAAAAAGGAGCATAAAAGAAACTGTGAAAGTGCAATAAAGTATTTAGTTACCTGATCTAATTGTATTGAGGTATGAAAAAAACTATAAAACCTAACATGGAGATAATTCTAAGTGTTCTTTAAAATAAAGAGCTTGAAAGGGCTGGTGAACAAAATGCGAAAGTGCTATTAAAGATGCAGTTACCTGGTCAAATTGTATTGAAGTGTAGGGGAGAAAATACTACAATATCTAATATCTAATAAAATATTTTTAAAAACAGCCTGAAAGAGGCAGAGAAGAAACAGTGAAGGTACTATTAAGGATTTAGTAACCTGAGCTAATTATATTGAGGTGTGAAAAACCCCTCTAATATCTAATATGGAACTAATTCTAATTAGGTGCCTTTTCTAATAAGCATCTTGAAAGGGGGTTGGGAGCAAACCGTGAAGGTACTATTTAGGATTTAGTCACCTGATCCAATTGTATTCAGGTGTAGGGGAAAATAACCCTACAATAAGTACTATGGAAATAATTCTAATTTGATATTTTTTCCTAAATAAACAGCTTGTATTTTTTTTCCCTTGATGAGAAAAACAATTGCTCCGATTTCAAATGCAAGAGTCGGAGAACGAACAATGGCTTTGAATTTTTTTTTGGAATAATCACAAACTATGCCCGGCGCGGTGCTGCCTGCGTGGGCGAGAGATGTGATTAAAGAGATCGGACATCAATAAATATCACACAAACCTCTGAAAATGCAACATTATTAAAATGTGGCGAGTTGGGAGAGTCGCCAATGGCGACGGCATTGCCTCAGATGTCGCCTGCTCCATGGGTTTGAAGTTACTGGGGCCGGTGCAACATTGTCAATCTCGGTTTGGGGGATCACAGCACAGACCACAACAAAACTACCCCCAAACCACACACGCACCGCATTGCTATCAGTTTCCAACCTCATCTTCACTGGTTGAGCGGTAAACAAACGAATTAGTATAATCGATACTGAGAAATAACACGGACAAACTTCTGTCAAAACCCCTTTTCTTTCCACTTCTCTACACGGTAGAGTCGTGTGGAATTTAATGCTGCGGATGCAATAAATAAATAAATTAAATCCCTAGCAAAACATATTGTTTCTTATGGAATATAGGTTCAGATATTTGACCATGTTTATGTTTGTTTAAGTTTAGAGATGTGATATATCGGTAAAATGATGGGTATATACTTGTCCATGTAGATTTCATTCTATCTCTCCATATGTATCATTGTTAATTTATCTATAACTGTCTCTTTAGGTTGATATTAATTTCATCCGCGTCAACATTTAATGCAGATTTATGTGTAGTTACTTGCCGAAAAGCAAAAACTTAAAATTCGAGGCAACAGCATTTGAGTGCGAGGGAGATCAGAGAAGCGAGCAGCCAAAACAAGGTCGCTTAAAGAAACGTGACTGTGTATCTGTAATAGTTAGACTTACAACAAACATTCCTTCGACAGTGTGGAGAAGCACAACATTGGAATCAAACGCAAAAGCCAAAGATAGCGTAATAAATGTAATCTTCATGGAGTATTCACTAAAGATTAATTCACCAAAGTTGAACTACTCCAGTAAACTAGGAATATAAATCGACATTCTCAATGCCGCATTTTTCACTGACTTGCAGATAATTTATTTGAAAGACTGATTAAATAATTCCTTTAGAAAATACTTGACTTGTCTTCGAGTTGCTGGAAATGAATAGAGTGTGCCCCTGAAACTAACAGCCCAATGTACTGATTTATATTTTAAAAACACCATAACAAAATCGTGGGAAAATCTTTGAATTAGATACAAGGCATAACAATCTCCACATTTATTTAAAACACGTATTAGTAAAACTCGGTGACAGAACGTTTAAAAATTAACTGAATATTACTTTTCTTCCCCCAAAATTACCAATCTGAAATTAGTTTGAAATTCGATCTTATTTATTTAAAAACAAATGCCGAATATTTATTTCTCGCTCGTGGCAAGGCACGAAAAGCAAAAGATGAAATTAATGTATTCTCACATCTAACATATAACTAATTATAATTTAATCCTGACTTTAAAACGTGGGGTCACCGTGTATCTGTGTGTGTGCTCATTGACGCATACTCGCTCAAGCATTTGGTAGATTCAGAGATACATTTCATTATATGTATAAATTAAAGGAAAATCTCGTTAGATGTTATATTTTCAAAGTATTCGCATGCATAGGGAATTTTATTTTACAAAATAATCGTTTGAAGGCGATATATATATGATAGCAACACGTAAATCCAATCCGAGTCGTCACACCAATACTTAAACGTATCGAGAATTGTGTCTGTGTGGTTTATAAAACACACAAACAGTCCTTTTTAAAAAACAAAATTCCAATCCAACTGGCCAGGTAACTGGATCTGGTTTGGCAAGCAGAAAACTATGATTTATAGCAAACGAGCGATTCGCATTGTTCCACGTTGTCCTTCAACCAGGTAGCCTTGGAATTATTAATCATCAGGTCGAGGTAATGTCGGGTGAATAAAACATGTATAGGAACCGAAGATCAAAAACGAAAATTTCCTGCAGGGGTGAAGAAATCGCACCATCACCCTGACTCTGATTAAATTAATCGATGTTCGGGATTATCTACAGAAGTATTTGCTTGATTTAATCTCTAACATATTTCTCAGGAAGACTGAACAGACTTGGCGCAGAAATAGTCAATTCAATTCGTTTATTTTCTGTTAATCCTTGCAACACTCATTTAGTCTAATCTCTGTCTCTCCCTGTTAAATATCTGGAGCCCGTCTGAAACAGGGGCAACGAAAGGTAAGGCTTACTTTATTTTCCTTTAGTGCCGGCAATCGCACAATAAAATATATTTATATTCTGTTACACTGTGTGTTGTGTGTGGTGTGAGCTCAAGATCTGAATCGTACATTTAGGTTGTTTGAAGGTGGGAGGATGAAGAGAGTGAAGCCATTAAAATAATATACACGTGGACTTGTATGCTTCCTTGTTGGTCGATTTTCAGGGTTGGATAAATAACGAATTTTAAAAAGTACATGTTTTATATAAAAGAGCGACTCCCAAGAATGCTGCATTCGATTACACGTTGAAAATAAAAATGTTGGCCCTCTTAAAACATAATTTAGATGTAAACCCATGGCTGTGGTAATTCTTACACCTGTTGGTATTTAAAGCCACGCAGAAGTTATTCAGTTATAGGGGTTAAGAATGTTTATAAACTTTCAGTATAACGCGAGAACTTTTTGTTTAAATCACCCCTTCAAAACAAATTCTGTTAGCATAAACACGTTTCCAAAATTTTCATGAAATCTGTAGAAATGTGAAAATCTATTCTGGAAAAATGCATAATTATTTTTTTCTGTGCAATATAAACAGCAATTCACTGCATCGCCCATGATCAAGCAGACTGAGTTTTAATAAAGCTTTCTGGAGAACAGATAGAATATTTCTAAAGTCATTATGTAAAACCGACTGGTTGCAAACAGAACCTGAATGGGAATGGCGTGAGCCAGAGGTACACTCTCTCTGACAAGCTGAATTGGTTTTAATTCAGAAGCTAAAACTTCATAGTTAGTTTAACGTTTCATTGCCATTCTGGTTTAAACTCTTTCTTGTGAGAATTCGATGTTGGGGTTTACACGTGTCATTTGGACTGGGGCTGGTTCTAATCGTGAATGGACCTGCACTCGGTGAAGAATTAACGAGTAATCGCAATGAGATCATACAGATTTAGAATCAGCCGGCGTAGCTCCGGTCCCTTCCGTGTTTGTCACGGCTGCGTTCCCGAATTCATGAGATGGATCTATGTTTGGCAGTAGTTATATTATTTGTATATTACATTTGATCTGGGTCTTTAATTGCTTTGTATTGTAGAGTATTAAACCTATTGCAAAGGCACAGACGTAGAATTGGCAAACCACTGTGTAAAAAAGATGACAAAGAATGTCCCAATCAGATTAACATTTTAATAAATGGAAATATATATATATTTTTGTTTTACTGAATATAATCTTGAGCTTTCTCTTTGGAAAGGACGGAGCTGCCTGTGGCTATAAATTGTCAAGGTTCCAATTCCATTACAATTCAATTTTAATTTGAATTCATTATTGTTAATACGCAAAAGAAAATCGTAAATAATCTGTCAAATATAATTGAGGATGTGCTCAGTCCATTTAAGACGATGCCATTTTATAATCTGAGATTTATTGGGGTGAGAGGTTTACTGTTAGTGGGAGCGCGGTGAACTGAATACTGAAGAAAATATTTAGATTACAAAGTCCCTCTTATTTACACACCTACAGGGTCAGGCTTCCAATGAAACTCGCCTCCCGTATCTAAACAGCTTACTGATATTATGCAATGCGGTCACTGTGCGCCGGGCCAAACCTGCCAACATTTTGGGTGCACAATCTGTGTTTTT